>BMAC01000781.1:135677-177034 GCA_014905375.1 Phtheirospermum japonicum
GGAATCTTTAAATAGTTTTGTTCAATTTTAAATAACACTCACAAATAAAGGGGGGGGGGGGGGGGGGGGGGGTTGATGAAATTTATTAACTACGAATTTAAAGAACTAAACTAGATTAATTAACTAAACTAAAATAAATTATCTAATTAATAAAATAAACTTAAGCAATCAATAACTAATTCAATGACTAAGAAGTAATTCAGAAACATCAATTTAAACTAAACAATTAAGTGAAAAACTGCTAACTGTTGCAACCTTTAGCGCTAACTGTTGCTGCCTGCAACCGCTAACATTAACGGTTACTGCTAACTGTTGGTCCAACCGTTAACAGTAACAGTTAGATTGTATGTTCCTCGAGAGACGACTCGAGTCAATTTGCCAACCTACGCGCGACCCCGTTCTCTTGCGGGCAAGCTTTTGAATTTTTGACACATTTTCATAAGTAGGCAACCAAAAAGCTTGAATCACCATCCTCGGACGGATCAATCGAGCGGCGAAGGCATCCTTTGATAGTCGTGAGTGTGGGCAGACGGCATCGGGCTTCCCGAATGAGTTCCCTGCAAACACAACACTCAACAAAGGATTACGAGCATCGAAAGTAAAACAACAAATTAAACTAATTACTAACTAAGATAACAAGAGAAATAATTAAAAACACCATTTGCCTTAATCTATCCCCGGCAATGGCGCCAAAATTTGATCGAAGAATTCTTAGCACTCTAAAAAATCTTCTCGGCAATAGTACGGAGTCAATTGTAGAGCGATAAGTTTTCCCGAGTCGTGTCTCTCGAGGATAGATATAATCGGCGATAAGTGTTTTTAATTAATTTCTTGTTAATCTCAATGAAACTAATCTGCTCCTAAGAAAGCAATAGTCATTGATTTGGGTTTAAGTTTTATACTAAAACTTGAATTTAAAAGGAAACTTTAATTCAAAATGATTTAAATGAAAATAATGAAAATGAGGGTTTAGGGTGTCGGTTCGTCTCCACGATTAATCATTTTTTGCCGAGCACTTAATCCACGGTTCGGGGTTGTCAATCCCAAATGTCGATCAAGTATTGGGGTCGTCAATCCCAATTCTCAATAAATTCCAATTAATGGTTCTAAACGAACTTAAACCCTAAACCCGTAATTTCTAAATGAGTTGCATCAAATGTAAATTAAAACTTGCTTGAAAGTAATTAATTTTTAATGACATTAATTAAAACTAATTAACAACATTGCATAAATTAAAATCTACTAAACTAAGAAGGCTTGCAATTGAAAGAGAAATTGGAGGGAAAAACAAAGCTTGAGATTGAAAGTGATTCAAAGCATTAAATTGAAAAGAAAGTCAAATCACCAAAGAGGAAAGCTTCATACATATTTCAAGAACCCAAGAGTTTGTTTAGACTAAAGAGGTAAAAATCTTCAAACCATCATCCATGGAGTTTTGAAAGAAAACAAAGGCAAGAGGAATAGAATTGCAAGAACAACAAGACAAACTAAATCTAACAACATACCCTAAGCAAATTTAACTAGCAAACAACATAACAACATGAACAATAAATCAATAACTAAGCATAAAAGTAAAGGGAAAGAAAACTACCAATTTCATTGAACACCAAAAGTTTCAAATCCAAATCACAACCTTCAAAAGCAACCAAATCCTCAATACAACAAAGAGCAACAAGTGAAGGATATTGTCACCCTATCCAACACTTGCCAACTAAAACTAACCTAACTAAACTAACTACTAAGCTAACTAAACTTCATAAGCTAAGAATTAAGCTAGGGATTTATATTGCAAGAAAATGTAGAGGCTTGGAGGAGATGGAACTAGTCCAAAACCACCAAGGAGAGTTGGATAAGGTTGGAGAAAGATGGGTATATTAATACAAAGCCACAGGGGTAAAATTGTCAAAAAGGGATAAAATTCACGAGCTGGACTGTGACTCAGTCGATCGACTGCTTCCGCCAAAATTTCCAAACCTTCTATACTCCAGTCGATTCGGAGGGATCTAGTCGATCGACTGAAATGCCAGTCTATCGACTAGCTCAACTGCTCCGGCTCGACTTCTTCATTTTGCTCTAAACGTCCGCCGGTTGTCGCTTCTCATTCCAAATAGGCCAAGACGACTCCTAAAACCCGTAAATACAAGCGAAACACACGCGAATGCGACACAAAAAGGTAACAAAAAGGTGTATAAAAAAGTACAAATCAACCACCCCACACTTAGAATGATTGCTTGTCCTCAAACAATACTAATCTAGAATTACAAGACTACCCCCGGGTGATCCTAATCTAATGCACAAAAACCTAGTTTGAGGCGTCGTATGCTAAAATGCTCGTTAGCTCGGCTAAAAGGACGACAAAGATGTTGTTATGTTTCCTTTTCATGTATAATTTTCTTGTATCTTGAGAGAATAATTTTCTGTAATTTAATTAGAGAATTGGGAAAACAGAGGGATAATTGGGGAGGAAGAATAGCTGATGTAATTCTTTCTTATTTCATTCCTTTCCAATGTAGCATAAATATCCACCGGGGGGGACTGTGCTTGACTGTTAGGCTATTTAAATACCTGTAGTCCACATATAATCTCCAAGTTGCATCCTTCTTTTTGACCAATAGGACTGGTGAGGCAAAGGGACTGCTACTGTGATGTATGACTCCAGTGTCTAATAATTCCTGCACAATTTTTTCAATTTCATTTTTTTCGACTGTGGGATACCCTGTAAGGAAATTGGTGCTTAGGTTGGCTGCCCTCTTTACGTAAAATGTGATGCTCTATCCCTCTGATAGGGGGTAGCCCTTTAGGTTCCTCAAACACATCCCGGAATTCCTTTAGTAGCCCCTCCATCCTTTCTCCTATCATCTCTCCATTAGGTTTGGCCTTGATCCAATATAGCTCTTCAACATCACTGGATACCTCCTGGTGCATTATCTTGAAAAGGGTAGCTCCAGAAATTAATTGACATTCTGTTGGAGTAGCTATAGCTTGTATTTTAACTCTCTTTCCCATAAGTGGTGACTGTAAAAGTCAATATTTTCACAGTCAAGCTCAATAGGAGTGCAGGATTTTAGCCAATCTCCTCCCAAGATTAGGTCACACCCCTCATTTTCCAGCACCCTAGGTGAGAAAACAAAAGGGTGACCCTGCATCTTCCACTTGAATCCCTTAACCCTGCTTGAACTGACCATTCTCTGCTCATTTGATACCTTGAATAATATTGGTTTAGCCTCTGTCAAGACACACCCCAGCCTCTTGGCAGTTGTTTCCTGAATGAAACTCAGTGTACTCCCTGTGTCAATCAATATATGCAGCTTCTGGCCCTCAACTATTCCATTGAGTCTCATGGTGGTGACCCAACTTCCCCTGATAAGGGAGATTAATGCCATCCTGAACCTCCTCCATAGAATTCTGAGCTTCAACTTCTGTAAACATTTCCTGATTGTGAGTTGTTTCCTCTTCTTCTATCAATAGCATATAAGATACTCTATTTTTTCACTTATGGCCACTGGAAAATGGTTCATCACAGTTGTAGCACAGTCCTCTCTCCCTCCTGTTGGCCATTTTCTGAGGCTGTTAATAGCTTGAATTGTGGTCTGTTTCTAGCCTGGAGTGGTTTAGGGGTAATACTCAGTTCATTCCTTTTAGGATTAAAAGTAGTGGTTGGTCTGGCTGGTGTTCTGAACTTCTTAGCCAGAGCTTCCAAGGTATGTAACTGTCTGTGGCCAAGCTCAATAGTTTGTTGGAGAGTGGTAGGTTCAAACATGCCCATAAAAGACTGCACCTCTTCACTTAACCCACTAATAAAGCTGGCAATAAAATACTCCTCAGTGTACACACCCCTGTTTAGAAGTAACATACAAGCCCTCAACTCTTCAAACTTCTCCACATAGCCCATATAAGAGTGAGTATGTTTAAGTTTATTGAACTCTGTAATTATTTCTGATTCCTTTAATTCCTCAAATCTAGCTGAAATTACTTCTAGAAATTGTGACCAAGTGATGTTTAGTTGCTTGGTGGAAAACTGTTGATACCATAATGCAGCCTTGCCTTCAAAATGCATAGAGGCTAGAAGAACCTTCTGTTGGTCAGGGATGTTGGATATCAACCTGAAGTAACTCTGACACTTCAATATCCATGCTCTGGGTGGGATCCCTCAAATCTGGGGAAATCCAGTTTTGGGAGTGGGCTGATGATTTGTGTAGGGGATGATCTTGAATCATCCTTCCTGAGCTGTACTGTTGCTTGGAGTTCCCAGTAAGAGGTGACCACCCTTGGCTTGGTTCACCTAATATTGATCCTTCTTCAGCCTGTTTGGGTCTCTTATCTAGGTTTAGGAGCTGTAGTTGAATTGAAGCTAGGGTTTGGGCTAGATGATTAAATTTTCCCAGCATCTCTGTGTTAATACCTGTAATTTGTTCCTGCAATTTTAATTCAGACTGCCTCTCTTTTTACAGCTTCAGCTTGGAGGATTTGGTCCAGCTGTTTTTGGCCTCTTGCAAGTCTTTGAACCTGGTGACTTCAGCCATTTCAGAGGAACGGAGGCTCTGATTACCAAAAAGGATTAAAAGTTGGAAACTTTCTCCTCAAAACCAGTTCGTCTTCCCAAGTTGAGTCCTTTATTTCTCCTCCGCTCTATTTAATTAGAAATTATTGTAACTCATTCCTTTTCCGACGTACTAACCTCTGTCCAATCGTCTCTTCAGGTCGTAGCAGGTAGTCGCCTTCGTCATCCAATTGGGGTAGATCAGAGCTGGATGGAGGACAAATCGTAGGACTGAGCTTTTTCTTTAACAGCGACACGTGGAACACCGGATGGATGCGAGCATGCTCAGGGAGATCCAAACGGTAAGCGACTGCTCTAATCCGTTCTGTAATTTGGAAGGGTCCGTAATACTTTGCTGAAAGTTTAAAGTTTCTCCTCACTGAAACTGAGTTTTGTCTAAATGGTTGTAATTTCAAGTATACCCAATCCCCAATTTCAAAATTCCTCTCCTTTCTCCCTTTATCTGCAAAAAATTTCATGCGATTTTGAGCTTCCTGCAAATTTTGTTTGAGGTCATGTGTCAATTGTTGTCTTTGTTGAATGAATTCTGCAGTGTCTTGGTTCTGAATATTGACATGTGTTTCTTGGAAGGTAGAGGTAGGTTGGTACCCATATAGGGCTTGGAAAGGTGTAGTTCTTAGGCTAGAGTGGTAATTGGTGTTATACCAGTACTCTGCCAGAGGCAACCATTTGGTCCAGGTTTTAAGGTTTAGGGGAACCATACATCTCAGATAATTCTCCAAACACTGATTCAACCTTTCAGTTTGCCCATCTGACTGTGGGTGGTAGGCTGAAGTGAAATCCAATTGAGTCCCCATTCCCTTGAACAGCTCCTTCCAGAAGGAGCTAGTGAAAACCTTGTCTCTGTCTGTGACAGTGTGTAAGGGTAGCCCATGTAGTCTGTAGATAGAGTTTATGAACAGCTTAGCCATAGTAGATGCTGTAAAAGGGTGTGATAGGGCCATGAAGTGGCCATACTTGGTGAGCCTGTCCACCACCACAAGGATCACATCCTTACCCACTGATTTTGGAAGCCCTTCTATGAAATCCATGTAAATGTGTGTCCAGGATTGGTGAGGAATAGGTAAAGGTTGTAGTAGGCATGGATAAACCCCTCCTTCAGACTTACTCCTTGCACATACACCACATTGCTTCACCCATGATTCAACCTCCTTTTCATCAATGGCCAATAGAAGAGTCTCCCCACCCTCTTGTATGTTCCCTGTATCCCAAAGTGCCCACCATAGGGAGAGTTGTGCATCTCTGTAAGTATAGTAGTTCTCAGCAAGGCATGATTCCCCACACCTATTTTTCCCTTGTGTCTAATAATCCCTCCTTGCAGCTCAAACTCTGGGTAGGAAAGGGGGTCCAAAGATTTTGCAGTTAAAATTTTGGTGAAGTATGGGTCTCCCTCATAGCTGTCAATCACTTATTGTACCCAGGAGGGTGTGACAGTTGTCAAACCATAGTGAAGCTCCTCTTGGTTTTCCTTTCTGGATAGTGCATTAGCCACTCTATTTTCTGCTCCCTTTTTATACTGTATTTCATAGTCAAACCCTAGTAATTTGGTCACCCATTTTTGCTGCATTGGGTTTAGGATCCTCTGATCTAATAAGTGCTTGAGAGCCTGCTGGCCAGTCCTTATGATTGAATTTGTAGCCTTGTAAATAATGTCTCCACTTTTGAATTTCCATTAGAACAGCTATAAACTCCTTCTCATATATGGAGAGCCCTTGATTCTTTTGACTCAGGGCTTTACTCATATAAGCTATAGGTCTCCCTTCTTGCATTAACACAGCTCCCAACCCAATTCCACTTGCATCAGTCACCACTATGATACCTTTGAAAAATCAGGTAGTGCCAGTACTGGGGTTGTCATCATGGCCTTTTTTAGTGTGCAACAAGCTGATTCAGCCTCCTCATTCCATAAGAACCCTCCCTTCTTCAGAAGATTAGTGAGTGGTTTACTAATTAACCCATACCCCTGTACAAACCTCCTGTAATAACCTGTGAGTCCTAGAAACCCTCTGAGTTGACATTTTTAGGGCTAGGCCAATCCATCATGCTGCTTATCTTGGTAGGATTAGTAGCTACACCTGCCATAGATATTATATGCCCCAGATATTCAATATGTTTATGCCCAAATTGACACTTGCTCTTCTTAGCATACAATGAGTATTCCCTTAACAATAGTAGTACCTCTTACATCCTTGACATGATCCTACTCAGACTTGCTGTAGATAAGTATGTCATCAAAAAAAAACTAATACTGACTTCCTCAACATAGGCTGGAAAACTTGGTTCATTAAGGATTGGAAGGTGGCTGGTGCATTTCATAAGCCAAAAGGCATAACCAAGAACTCATACTGTCCATTGTGGGTGTTAAAAGCAGTCAGATACCTGTTCTTAGGATTCATTAAAATTTGGAAATACCCAGATCTCAAATCAATATTTGAAAAGTATGCTGCAGCATGTAGTTCATCCAATAGCTCATCAATGATGGGAATGGGATAACTGTTCTTGACAGTTAGGCTATTTAAATACCTGTAGTCCACATATAATCTCCAAGTTGCATCCTTCTTTTTGACCAATAGGACTGGTGAGGCAAAGGGACTGCTAATGTGCTGTATGAGTCCAGTGTCTAATAATTCCTGCACAATTTTTTCAATTTCATTTTTTTGACTGTGGGATACCCTGTAAGGAAATTGGTGCTTAGGTTGGCTGCCCTTTTTAAGTACAATGTGATGCTCTATCCCTCTGACAGGGGGTATCCCTTTAGGTTCCTCAAACACATCCTGGAATTTCTTTAGTAGCCCCTCCATCCTTTCTCCTATCATCTCTCCATTAGGTTTGGACTTGATCCAATTTAGCTCTTCAACATCACTGGATACCTCCTGATGCATCATCTTGAAAAGGGTAGCTTCAGAAATTAATTGACATTCTGTTGGAGTAGCTATGGCTTATATTTTAACTCTCTTTACCATAAGTGTGACTATAAAAGTCATGTTTTCATAGTCAAGCTCAGTAGGAGTGCAGGATTTTAGCCAATCTCCTCCCAAGATTAGGTCACATCCCTCATTGGCCAACACCCTAGGTGAGAAAACAAAAGGGTGACCCTGCATCTTCCACCTGAATCCTTTAACCCTGCTTGAACTGACCATTCTCTGCCCATTTTCTACCTTGAATAATATTGGTTTAGCCTCTGTCATGACACACCCCAGCCTCTTGGCAGTTGTTTCCTGAATGAAACTCAGTGTACTCCCTATGTCAATCAATAGATGCAGCTTCTGACCCTCAACTGTTCCATTGAGTCTCATGGTGGTGACCCCACCTTCCCTTGATAGGGAGTTTAATGCCATCTGAACATCCTCCATAGAATCCTGAGCTTCAACTTATGTAAACATTTCCTGATTGTGAGCTGTTTCCTCCTCTTCTTCTGTCAATAGCATATAAGATACTCTATTTTTGCATTTATGGCCACTGGAAAATGGTTCATCACAGTTGTAGCACAGTCCTCTCTCCCTCCTGTTGGCCATTTATGAGGCTGTTAATAGCTTGAATTGTGGTCTGTTGCTAGCCTGGAGTGGTTTAGGGGTAATACTCAGGTCATTCCTTTTAGGATTAAAAGTAGTGGCTGGTCTGGTTGGTGTTCTGAACTTCTTAGCCAGAGCTTCCAAGGTATGTAACTGTCTTTGGCCAAGCTCAATAGTTTGTTGGAGAGTGGTAGGTTCAAACATGCCCATAAAAGACTGCACCTCTTCACTTAACCCACTAATAAAGCTGGCAATAAAATACTCCTCAGTGTACACACCCCTGTTTAGAAGTAACATACAAGCCCTCAACTCTTCAAACTTCTCCACATAGCCCATATAAGAGTGAGTATGTTTAAGTTTATTGAACTCTGTAATTATTTCTGATTCCTTTAATTCCTCAAATCTAGCTGAAATTACTTCTAGAAATTGTGACCAAGTGATGTTTAGTTGCTTGGTGGAAAACTGTTGATACCATAATGCAGCCTTGCCTTCAAAATGCATAGAGGCTAGAAGAACCTTCTGTTGGTCAGGGATGTTGGATATCAACCTGAAGTAACTCTGACACTTCAATATCCATGCTCTGGGGTGGGATCCCTCAAATCTGGGGAAATCCAGTTTTGGGAGTGGGCTGATGATTTGTGTAGGGGGATGATCTTGAATCATCCTTCCTGAGCTGTACTGTTGCTTGGAGTTCCCAGTAAGAGGTGACCACCCTTGGCTTGGTTCACCTAATATTGATCCTTCTTCAGCCTGTTTGGGTCTCTTATCTAGGTTTAGGAGCTGTAGTTGAATTGAATCTAGGGTTTGGGCTAGATGATTAAATTTTCCCAGCATCTCTGTGTTAATACCTGTAATTTGTTCCTGCAATTTTAATTCAGCTGCCTCTCTTTTTACAGCTTCAGCTTGGAGGATTTGGTCCAGCTGTTTTTGGGCCTCTTGCAAGTCTTTGAACCTGGTGACTTCAGCCATTTCAGAGGAACGGAGGCTCTGATTACCAAATGTTATGTTTCTTGTTCATGTATAGTTTTCTTGTATCTTGAGAGCATAATTTTTTGTAATTTAATTAGAGAATTGGGAAAACAGAGGGATAATTGGGGAGGAAGAAGAGCTGATGTAATTCTTTCTTATTTCATTCCTTTCCAAAGTAGCATAAATATCCACCGGGGGGGACCAAAACGATCGCCCCTTGATCCGCAAGGCAAGGAATTTTACCCACTTAAAACATTACACCTATTGGTCTTAAAATAAAACAGATAAAAAGACACAAAAGTCATTTAATTAACTAATGGGTAATCACTCAATAGCTCCCACAAAATAGTTTATTGGGCCGGCCCATTTTCTTCAATTGATCCCGGGTCCGCTCCAACAACATGCCCAATCTCCTTAAATACTTCAGCACCCGCTCCAACAACGTGGGTCAACCCGCCTCTTTCATAACAAACCCGATCCCCTTCCTTGTCCAAATCATTTTCCCCCTTTTCAAACCCTAACCTTTCCTCCGGCGATTTCAATTTGCCCGGAACCATGACAGATGTCTTGACAAAGAAAGTTTAGATCGACTCCCGAAACTTAAAAGTACTAGGTAACCCTCCAAGTCGGTCCCCTCGTTCTTGCCCCGGCTAAGGTTTATCCACGGTCGAACCATTAATCGGCTCCCTACTAGCCCCAATCATCTACATCTCTCTTTAACAAATAAAATCTAAAAATGAAAAAGATAAATGTGCAAGTGTTGCACGTTTATTGCTTAGTAATCTCAAAGATTTATAACGTATCCTTATTTATTCATCATCATAAGTTTTTTTTTTCTTTATATTTTTTTGTTTTTTTTTTGTTTTTATTTTTTTTGGTACCCAAGGAGATAAGGTACTTAAATACAAGATATATACAAAGAGAAATTAACAGCTCCGATCACTCGTTGCTACTAGCAACTTAAAATGTTTTCGATCGAGCACGTGGAGCAATTGACGACTCCAAAGTACAAAATAAAAAATCTTATAGAGAGTGTTCAATGACGAGGCTAGTTGAGGCACTAGTTCTATATGAGCTCAAGGATAGCACGAAGCTAAAGCCGAACAAAGTTCCCAACGAGTTAAGCCACCTAAGTCCACTACATCCAATCGACAATCTAAACTCCCTAACCAAATCATCAAAACTGCGTCATTTCGCCAAGGATCCAAGCAAAAATAACACACACGGTACTCAAATTATCACAAGCAAGCATGCAACAATCTTAAAAGACTAAGGTGTACTCTAACCACCACCCCACACTTAAAATCTAGCAATGTCCTCATTGCAAATTAAGCTAAATAAAGCGGTAAAAAGTGTAGGGAAAAGATAACACCCCTATTTCAAAGCTTGTGTCGATGCGGTAGTGCGTAAGTCCTTTCCGGGAGTCGAGACAAGCAACCTACAAGAAATAAACAAACGGGGGGTTGCAAAAATGAAATACGAATGAAAAGTTTTTTTTTGTTTTTTTGAATTTTCTATTTTTTTTGGATTTTCTCTCTTTTTTTTCCGGCGATGTCCAGCATCCTCTCGTCTTGCCCGGTTTGAAAATTACAGGTTCCAGTGACGTCCAATGGCCCTTCGCGGTCTTCGGTATCTTCTTCGTCCAGCAGGTTCCGGCGACATCCATGTCCCTCCACGATCTCTGGCGACGTCCAATGACAGCTGGCGATCTCCGACCGGTGACTTCCAATGACAGCTGGTTTCGGCAATGTCCAAGATAAAGATGAAGATGAAGATGCATAAAGGATATGATGAAGATGAAGGCATGAAGGTGGGTACACGGATTGATGACATGGAAAATGCAGATCGTCAGATGAGACCCGGATCAACGACCCAAAATTTTTGCCTGATAAGGACGAAGATCGATGACATGGTAGCTTACTATTCTATGGCAGTTCTAATGAAACCTCCATAAAATGTCATCTTATTCACGGCAGTTCTAATAGAATCGATGTTAAATCTAGCAAACTAATTAATGACAGTTTTAAGGAACCGCCGTGAATACTTGTTAATTCACGACGGTTCCTTAAAAATCGTCATTAATTAGTTCAATTTTAACGGCGGTTCTAAGACAACCGCCGTTAAATTATGGATTAACATCAGTTTTCTGGAAAACCGCCGTAAAAAAGTATTTAACGGTAGTTTTTCCAGAACTGTCGTGGATGAGGCGCCTTTGTATCTACTTTCTGCAGTAGTGTTGAATACATTGAGTACGCTGAGAAATATACAAATCAAAGATCAGAATTGAGAGTTGGAGAGATTTATTCGATCAACAAAAAATCTACCCAAACGCAGATGTTACTACTCGTGCTGCAGCATCTGCACTAACATCCTATTGAACGAATTTTTCTTCTTCCATGCTTTTGAATTTTCATTAAGACCCAATACTGGAGATTGTGGTTCTTAACTTTTGGAAGAGTAGTGCTGATTTAGAACAATTTTACTCGATAAGAGTTTTTTGTAGTCTTTACTTGTTTATATTTTCATGTGTAATATTTGATACACTTTTCTAGTAAAGGTATTTTTGCCTTAAGGCACGACTACAAGGATTTATTCCTTGTAGTTAAAAGTTTTAAAAGCTTGTGTTTTGTTATTTTAATTCCACTGCTACTTTGTTTACACCCTGCACAAAACACACTTGGTTTCTTTGATTGTTCTAATAGATTTCTATTTTTATTCATGAACAACTTAGCGAATTAGGGCTTACAATTATTTCAATTGGCATCATGAGCGGGCACTTGACAACACTAAGTGTTGACCCTGAGTCCAAGCTTATAGATTCGCCTATTTGTTCTAAGTGTCGAACACCATTTGTTGAATCTAATCTTGTGAATTTTAATACCACTATTATTGCTACAGGAGATGTGAAAGTTGAGGACCCCAATGATAAGGACACCAAGGTGATGGAGGCATACGAGGAGTTGTATCAAAGTTGGGTTAAGTTGGTTCAAAAGGCTAGATTTCTTACCAAGGAGAAAACGATTGAGTTATGAGAACGATGAGCTGAAAGCGTATATCACTCATTTGGTGGTGCTTCTCACAATAAAAGATGAAGAACTTGGTAATGTAAAATCTAAACTTGACACTTCTCTTCAATCTGTGAATGAGACGAGTACAAGTAAGGCTAGTACTTGATTTAAAACTCCTGTTTTTGTTAAATCAAAAGAGGCTTGTGAAACACCAAGTAAAAACTTGTCTAAAGCCTCTAAGAAATTGAAACGCCGCAAGCATAAATATATATGTCATCATTGCTTTGTGCCTGGACATATTAGACCTTACTGTCATAAACTTAAAGCTGAAACTGCTAATAAAAGGTATGTTGGTCCAGTGTTGGTCCCGATGTTGGTCAGTCCCAATAACATTGACACCAACACCTCTCGTATATCCAAATATGTTTAGGTTCGCAAATCGGATGTGAAGTGTAATTTCATTTATACTTCTTTAAGCATATGATTTCAGGGTCCTGATATCTTTGTTAAACTTGATCTTGATAACTCCCTGTTTTCCTCAATCCATTAGTTAAGTGTAAAACAAACTTGACGAGGTTCCTTTTATGGGTAATAATTTTGACAAAATTGGTTTTGCTTTTATAAAACTTATTCTTAAAGAAAAGTGTGTCGAACCTTCATCGATACCAACCAACGTGAAGCGTTCTTTTAAGCAAAAATCAATTTCAAGAAATTGTCAATTTATTTCTCATTGGTATTTTGTTTTTATACACATTAATTGTTTTGATGAAATGGAATCTGATCGTGCGCATAATTTTTTTGAAAGTTTGTGTTGGTGGAAATGTTGGTGTTTTCCAGTAACATTCTCAATAACACTCAAACCACTTTGTTTAAGAATTCATATTTTAGTTGTAATATTGTATACACCTCACTTAAGTTAATAATCCCTAGTTTATGACTATTTTATAGTGGTTTTTCTCGATACTTGTCGGGTATTTTGTATTATTTGACTACTTGTGAGTTTCTGAATATAAGTCAAGTTTGTGTTTCTTTTGGCCTTCATGAGACGATAGTTGGTAAATGTACATTTAATATTTACAATTTACTCAATCTTTATTATGTTTTTAATACTAAAGGGATTGTGGTTAATCACTTCAGTATAAACCAATGTTGTGATGATGGTTTAAATGTGAAGTTTGGTGAAAATTCTTTTGAATTGTTTGATGTTTCTAGCACTTGTTCTCTTGCAGTTTTAAGAGTAGCTGATCATTTTTATCTATTTCATAGTATACAATCTTGTTGTGTTGCCAATATTGATGTTCTTGGTTTATGGCACCAAAAGATTGAGGATGTGAATTTGAAAATGATTAAGAAATAAGTTTGATTTGAATCTGCTTGTGTTTTATCCAAACTAAACATTAAAGTTAGTAGTGTAAGTTTTTCTAAATGGTAAACTAACTTATGATAATCGTCTCATGAAGAAGGGGTTTTAACCTCTAGTTATCTTGCGTTAGATATTATTTATATTATTGAAAGTCTATGTGGTATGAAGTACCGTCTTATTCTTTTTAATGACTCTTTATTTGGATTGTGTTTCATGATGAAAAATTGGATACTCTTAAATCACTTGAGTTCTTAAATAAAATGGTTTTCAAAGTGTACGGTTTGAGAGTTAGCGAAATCTTGTTATGTCATCGTGTGATTTTTGAGAATGTTTCATTCTTATTTGATAGAGTGGAATCTTCTCATGAGTTTTTTGCACCTTGGGATAGGTTGGTCAATAGAAAATATCGATCTTTTCAAAAAAATCTAATGTTTTGTTAAGTTTGAACTATATGGCAAAAAATATTTATACAGAGGTACCAAACACTGTTTATATTATGTGTTCTTGAGAACTGGAGGTAGAAAAACTTCTTTTAATTTACTTTTGAGTATTAAGCCCAGTCTCAAGAAATTTCATGTGTTTGGGTGCATTTGTATTGTTTTGGGTGGTTCTTGTATTTCGTGTTTGTTCTTGAGATCTTTGTATGCTTACACCTTTCATGTGTATAATATGTGTACAAGAACGATCACAAAAACCATTCGTGTTGAGTTTAACGATCTTGTTGAATATTTGAAGATTATTCTAACTTAGTCACGTTCTATAAATCTTCCTCTTCTGCTAATATACAGGTATGTAGCTTGAACTTGTTTGTATTTCAAAAGATCGATTTACGCACTCTTAGGAGTGTTTTGCGGGATGTGTTGCTATGTGTTCCAACATATGGACCAACACCTATCACGACAGATTTTGAGTCCGATTCTGGGGATATTTTTCATTCTCAGGTGGAGGATGTTGTTCACAACAGTTCTGCTAAATCTGACATTCTGAAGTTTGGTGTTGCAGCAAGTGTTTCAACACTGGCTATAACATTCAAAGTTTCTGAAGCTGAAACTGTGTCTGATGTTATTTTTGTTATTGCTAATAGTGTTCCTACCGAAGAGACAGTAATTACACTCAAGAAGATGGTAAGATATTTTGTACATTGTCGAAATATACTACGGTAAGATTTCTCCATTTTCCACTCTCTTTTGAACTTAAATATGACAAATGTTTTGTATTAAGAGAGCTTGTGTTTTGGGGCAATAATATGATGGTATGGTGTGTGTATGAACATGTTAATGTTTCGTCTCTATTAGGAGAACTTGAGTTTATGATGTTTGGTGGTTATTCAAAATTATTATGGTTTTTCAAAATTGTTAAAGGGAACAGTTTACTTGAAAACACATTAACTGTTTTTGTTGATGACTCTAGTGCGACCGAGATATCAAAGATACTTGTTCAACACTCTCGTACAAAACCCATTATTTTCAATATCACATTATACGAGATTTAGTTGAGAAAGACATTATTCACATGGAGTATACTAACACCAAAATTTGGCGGGTAGACATTAGCACCAAGGCATTAGAGTATGAGGGGTTTTCTTTTAGAAAATCTCTCTATAGGTGGTCTGTAAGAGTGTCGTTCTGCATGTTGCGACAACTGGCCTCACATTTGTCGTAACACTATATAAATAAATAAATAAATAAATATATATATATATATATATATATATATATATATATATATATATATATATACGTATATTATTCATTCCTTGCATAAGTCCAGTTGATTTATATTCTTTCCCAAAGTGTGTTATCTAAATGGGTTGAAAGTCTTGAAAACAATTATGGGTTGTCTATCGCAGGAATGTGCGTTTCTCCCAGTTCTTTGAAAATGAATATCTTGTATTATGAAGGAAGTCCTAGCCATCTTAAAAGGGATGAAGAATATATTTATAAATCAAATCAATGATCAATGTGATCTTATGAAATGTTTATTTTAATTCTGTTGCTGCAAAGTGGAGAACTACTACTCCCGGACACAAAATATACAATCCACATATGCAACTTAAAATGAATATGTCATTAACTAGGTTAAGGATTTTCAATTCATTGACTTTGTGGACGAATGTCATTAAGGATGTCATCACATTCGGGACTATATTGTGTAGCAGCTGTGTTTTTACCAGATTTGTGTGTGAAAATTTTTCTTTATCATTTTTTTAGTCATAATATAAGGACATACATCACTTGGTGATATTTGTCTATTTGTTGAAATCTGGTTCCCGTGTTCAAAGTGTGGATGTGAATTTCTTCTCCGTTTGGAAGATTTGTGGGACTTGGATCTCGTGTGGTGTTATACACGCTTGTGTTGGATATGGATGAATTGATACAATGTTAAGCAAAATATTTATATATCTTACGGTGAGTTGTGTCAAAGGTGGGTTTTGTTCCCTTAGTAATTTTTGGTTTCCATATCATAAGGGATATTAACCTAGATACGATTCCTTGTTTGATAGGATTCTTATAGACTTATAAATTTTATGAACTCTTTGATTTATTATATCTTTATATGTGGCTTGTCATTATCACACGCATGATTCACTTTAATTTTCAATTATTTGTGGACGTTTGTTTAGATGGTGTGATTTTCGTGATTGACATCTTTTGTGCAAGAATATTTATAATCTTTTTAGGTGTTAATTAAATGCCTCGAAAACCAAGTAATATTTCTTCTACTTCCACCTATGTCATCCTCTTGCTTAGCTCCATCACCGTGTCTAGATTTCCACTCAATCCATCATTTCCATCCATGACTACTTCGATCATTGCTGGATCTGCCGACAAAATGTGTCAAAGGGTGTTGCGGCATTTGGGGTAACATCTTTTGAACCCAGGTGTCTGCTGTGTCTTGTCCTTATTTCACCGCCTCCATCTACTTAATCACCACCGACAGCTACTTCTCAGACCATTGAGCCTGGTCTGTTATCGTCTCACTCTATGGATATTCAACCACTGCCGCAACTGCCTGATTCATCCACCATCGTAGTTCATATTTCCAAACAAACAAAAGCTTTTGTTGTTTTGTTACCTTTCGACAAGTACAACGAGATCGATGCAAAGAACCCTACAAACACTTTGTGCTTATTCATAAATCTCTCAGGTCCATCTACACATTGTCTTGTCGCAAGTCCAATCGCCTCCTTAGGCTATGAGCTTGGGTCTTTTGAGTCCTTTGACTCTATTGATAGTGTTTAAGAGGAGATATTTTGTTCTCTGGAAGAAGGGAAAGAAGTGTGGAGGATATTCAAAGCTAGGGAGAGATGTCGTTGTCGATATTGGTGCGAATGTTAGTGCTGGTGTTACTAATACCCTAGCCAGTTCTAGTTTGCCAGATGTCGATGCATGTTGTTTGGTGACACTTATGATGATTCTGCACCAAATTTGTCATTGGAGGTTAGGTTCGATTTCTCTAAATTCAAATACCTCACATTTTATGGCACGGTACACTCTTTCTTCTGCTATATCGATCTCTAGCCCGATTTATGATGGTATACCTATTAGCAATGTGTTGTCACGTATCTTTATAGAGAGCAAGGCATTATTTCTGGTTCCTCTAGCCCTCGATCGAGTATTATTACTAATATCTCAAGTAATGAGAAATTTGCTTTCAAGGGTGTTTCTGGACTGCGCATGCGTACTTTTGATGCTGTTGATAGTCATACCATGGATAATAAGGTCAGTTTTGTATACGAAGATGTTGCTGCAGTTGCTTCTGCAGGTGTTGCTGAAGATGTTTCAACACCCGAGCTAACATTCAGTTCTGATTTTGATTTGGTAACATCTTTTCTGAACCTTTTTTATTCAAGGGCTATTTCAGGTAGGTTTGTCTTATTTTGATGTCCGTTCCTTTATTAAAGAAAAACGTAGGCACTTAACATCTTTTCTTTCATTTAGATTAAGTAAATTCCTTGAGCCTTATCATTTCTTACTGTGGTTGATATTGTGCATCTTGAGGTTTCTGTGGTGTATGAGTTCTATGCCAATTTGAGTGATAAGGTTTTTAAAATGTCGGTCATTTAATTTTAGTTGAGTCTATGTACGTAGTAATATTTTTAACCTTAAACCCTTGTGCATTTAATGTTTTGTTTCAAACTTCTGATTTTTTGTAGGTGAACCATTGTCTTCTGATTCTAATATGATGATATGGTTCCTAACGGGTGATTTATGTGATCGGTGGTCCTCTTCGTTCGTTTCTTCATGGTTGTCTCTATTTGTGGGTGTTTGCATGAGTTGTTGTGCAAACTGGTTTCTTTTGATGAACAGTTATTGAGTCATTAAGGCTTATACTCGCGTGCTTTATATGTTTGGTACTAGGATGCTATTTTGGCTTGCAGGTGTTTAATTAAGTGTTGTTCATTGCCATGACTACATTGTCAACGTGGTCCCTACTTCTTCTATACTTGTCTTTCAAGTGTTGATGTCTCAAGGATATTTCCCCCACATTCCTCCTACTCGCCAGCCATGGTTCTTTATGGTTATCTCTTCCAGATCTTGAACGACAAGAGTCAACTTGTTTATCTTCTACTGATGTGTTCTGATGATGAAGATGTGTCTTAATGGTTTTGATGGCACTGTCTCTATTGTGCTTGTGGTTGATCCTAATGTTGTTCAGAATATTACTGCGGGTGTTCCAACATTCTTGTTGGAAATACAAAGAGCACGAACAGGGACTGTAAATATATCACTATAACTAGAAAAATAAAACAGAAATTATAAGTAAAAGTCGAGTCGAGTAAAACTCTATCCGCAAAACGAAATTGCCCCGATAATGCCTGATCCAAACTTTTGTGCACCCCTTTTAAGATATTTAAATTAAAAGTACGCAAGCTTGCTCGCAATAGTACTAGGAACTTGTAGGGTGGTGAGTTTGACTCAAGTCGATTCTCTCGAGGATAACTGTTTGATCTCTTGGATGCTCTTCTCGATTCACAAACTAACATAAAATACATGTACATTGGGGTTTTTTGAAGATTTTGAATTGATCATTATGAACTAAGGCAATATTAAAACTAAGACTAATTAAACTAATAATTTTAAACTAGATTACCAACTAAGAACAATAATTAAAATATTCGAACTCAAGAACTAGGAAGTAACATCAACGAATCTAAGAGCATGAATATAAGAAACTACCATGAAGCAATTGTATCATAAGAATCCAAAAATGGGTAATTAAACATAAACCTAATTTCATAAATAAACTAGATGAATCCAATATATCTAAAGTATCAAGCATAAAATAAATCGAAACTAATTTTCTAGTTCTAGAATTAACTAAGGAATTAACTACGGATTTAATTAAGAGTTTAGGAAACTTATTGGAACTAGTAAAAGGGGTAAAGTTCTCCAGCGAATCCGGAGTTGGGAACGAAATCTCGTCTTGAAGTAATTCTTGAGCGTAAGGATCTTGAATCTTGAATCTTGATTTCTGTCTACGTAACGGAGTGTGTAAATGCGTTGTTTCTATGCTCTCTAACCCTAGGTAGTCATCTCTCCTGGCGCACAAGAAAACCTAAAAACGCATTTTTGGGCAGCCACGTCGACTTCGCATCGACCGACGCGTGATGGAGCTCGGCGTCGACGCTGCCTGTGCGCTCGCATCGATTGGGCGAGGGCGTCAACTGACGCGGTCATGGATCGACGCAACAGCAAGTTGCGTTGACTCGGCATCGACAGACGCACTCTTGGATCGACGCTTTAGAGAGTTGCGTCGGCTTGGCATCGACTGAGTGTCGACCGTCGTGGGCAGGATCCGCGTTGACGTAGCGTCGACGCTCGCGTCGACCGATGCGATTGAGAGTACGTCTCATTTTCTCGATCTTTCTGCTACTCGTTCACCGGAAAGCTCGTTCTCCACTTTTGAACATCGAACTTTATCTATTTACGTGCTGAACTCTTCCGGTTACTTAGATGTAAATTGAAAAACAACGAATAATCACCTATTCTCATCAATTATGATCAAAATACGGTAAAATAAGCTGGAAGTATAAAAATACGGAATTAGGCTTAAATCATCCAACTTATACCAAAAATAAATAGAAAAAAGAACTAAAATACTAATAAAAATAAGGACAAATCTGCGCTAATCAGTGCCCTTCGGTTTTGGCAATTTGCCCCCAAAGATAAATCGACTTTGTCTCTGGTATTACAGCACCGCATATACCAGAGCTCCGACGAACTCGAAGAAATTGGACTGAACTAAGTAAAGAAAGAATGCAGAAACAAATATGCTGTGTTGTGTGTTTTCTTTTTATGTTTTTCAGGTGTTCTCGCTTCGGGTGTTCAGTATATGAATGGAGCAGGAGCCTCTCACCCTTATATAGGGGTTCCAGCGGAAGGTTAGAGCAGCCAGCTTAATGACGTCCTTAAAGGCATCATTAAGACGTTCAAAACAGGCAGCATCTGGCAGCATGAGCCTGGACAGGTACAGCGTGTACATGCAAATGCACATTTTTTTACATTTGGAAACGTGCCTGAACGGTCAGGAGTGTGCGTGTAAGTTCAAAATTAAAAAAGGTAGTCAGGGTTGAACCAGGACACCCCCACGGACCAATTGCCCAAGGCCCAGGGTCCGGGACCAGGCTCGGGCTTGGCTCCGCCTTCAGCTTCGCCGAAGGTGGACGGGCGAACCTAAGTCCAAGAGCCCGCGTGATCTTTGTTCATACAGAGTCCACAACACTCGCTGGCCCACTTGATGTCCATTAAAGAAATGTAATCATTTTAAAACTCCCTTCCACATTGATTAACATTTAATGTGGGATAAACAATAAAGCACTTAAGCAACCATTCAACTTCAAAATATTATTTCTCACTCACTAATAATTGGATTTGAGAAATTAAAAATTCTACGATTATCTACACGACACGTAGATCGGGCGTATATAATTCGTTGACACGAATTTTAGTTGTATTATTAAATTGAATAAATAAAATTTACCAACAACATTCTCACTCTGGTTTTGAAATTCTCACGTTTAGAGTACTTATTTCCATGTCTCAATAGTTTTATAGGGACAAGTAAAGTTTGTGTATTCTGATATTGCTCATTGTACTCCCTCTGTGCTTCTTTATTGTCCTACTTCATAATTCCGATCTTTTTGGCCAAAAAGGGGAAGATGTAATAAAGGGGAGTAGTTGATGATGATGATGATGGAGCTTCTGGTGTATATGTTGTTTGTAGAGATGTGTTTAATTCAGGGGGGGGGGGGTTATTGCTACTGTAGAGGTTGTCACACAATGTTATTGGTTAGACAGTAACATACTTAGGGGGGTTTGTTCTACTGCTATACATTGTAATATTGATTTGTTCATGAGGCTTCGTGATGAAGATGATGCAGAAGAGGATGAGAAAGAGTTGGTTTGAAGCTACCCCTACTGTACAAAATGGGAGTGCTTCTTTACTTTGGGTTGTTATCTCTTTTTCTAGAGATATTTTTATTTGGTGATAGTTATTTTTTCTTGATATGTCTAATTGTTGCTTGATTATTATTTGGCTTAATTCACTGATTTTATACTGCAGCAAGTTAGGGGGAGTTTTAGATGATTATTCAAGTCTTTTACTTGTAATTTTCATCATGTGTGTTTCGGCCAAGAAAGATAAAAACGGGGAGAATGAAGGGAATATTTCATTTGAGTTTTAAAGGATTAGGAGTCTAATATATTGTTTGATATGTATGAGTTTTCTAAGACTTTTATTCTATTTAATAGTTTAATTTGTCTTGATATTATTTTGATTTTCTTACCAAGTATATTAGTTATTGATTGATTAGGAAAGTTTTTATACTTATCTTATTTGATTAATTATTTTGTATATTATTAGAATTATTTTAGATTATAATTATCTTTCTCATAGTTAGAATTTGTATGTTTCAAGCCTTGATTTATTGGGAGTCTTAGATTTTATCTTCTCATCTTATTTAAAGTGATTTACTTGCAATATATTATGTAAATATTCTTTCCTTTTTTTGTAGAAATCTTTACAAGCAAAGATATTTTTATAAATATAAGGACTAGCTCTACAACTTGAATACACTGAATACGATTAGAAATATACGGAAAAAAGACCAGAGTTGAGAGTTGGAGCGATTTATTTGATAAACGGAAAATCTACCCAAAAGCAAACGTTACTGCTCGTGCTGCACCATCTGCACTAACATCTTGTTGAACGAATTTTTTTTTCCCATACTTTTGTCTTTTTATTAAAACCCAATCCTGGAGATTGTGATTCTTAACTTTTGGAAAGTAGTGCTGATTTAGAATCTTACTCGATAGGAGTTTTTCGTAGTCTTTACTTGTTTATATTTTCATGTGTACAGATATTTTCACCTTGAAGCACGACTACAAGGATTTTATCTCTTGTAGTAAAAAGTTTTAAAAGCTTGTATTTTGTTATTTTAATTCGGCTGCTATTTTTTTTTACACTTTGCACAAAGCACACTTGTTTTTTTTGATTGTTCTAATAGTTTTCTCTTTTTATTCATGAACAACTTAGCAAATTAGGACCTGCAATTCTTTCAGAACCACTCAGCAGCTGCTTATTTGGCTTCTATGTAACAGGAGAAACCTTAGTGGTTATAGGAGGAACGCTTCCAAACTCTAAGTTTGTTCTTTCGGTTTTGTTGTATTTTACTCCTTTTTCATTATTTTCTGTAGTTTTATTTTTTGTAATAAGTTCTTACAAGAATTCATAAACTATGATGAAGTTGTTAAGGTGATCATGTGGAGCCACTGTTAATAAAGCAAGACATGCGTTTATATTTTTGTTGTTTTCAACTCTACTACTGACCACATGGGCCAATTGATAGCCATAATAACTAATAATTTTACTATATCATAATAGATAGAGGAGATAAATTTTTTTTACCTCCTGAACTATGGTCATTTTGACACTTTGCCTCCTAAACTTTTTTTTCGTGCAAATTACCTCCTAAACTGTACGAATTTTGCACTTAACCTCCTGAACTCCTTTTTTTGTGGAAATTCTAGCCGGATCTCACTCGTGTGACATGCACGCTAACATATAAGGGGTAAAATTGACTTTTCATCTCTTACTTATAACTCCTGCTCAAAACAATGGCAAGTGAGAACTCGTGTGACCTGTTAAGATAATGTTTACATTAATATATATTTACACGTAGGATTTGGAACCTACGTAGTGCTCACGTGCCATTATTTTGAGCGGGAGTCATGAGGAGGTGATGAAAAGTCAATTTTACCCCTTATATGTTAGCGTGCATGTCACACGAGTGAGATTCAGCTAGAATTTTCACAAAAAATGGGAGTTCAGGAGGTTAAGTCCAAAATTCATACAGTTTAGGAGGTAATTTGCACGAAAAAAAAGTTTAAGAGGCAAAGTGTCAAAATGGCCATAGTTCAGGAGGTAAAAAATATTTTTCTCTAGATAGGGAATCGTAATAAATGTTTATTGAGTTATTATCTGTTTAGATTATTATATTTTAAGATAGTTTAAATATCTTATTATCTCTTAAGATTTCATATTATCTTTATTATTAGTAGTGATTTGAGTGTAAGTTTTTTTTATTTAGGAGTCTTCTAAATCCTATAAGGCTGTGTTTGGTCGAGAGATTTGAAATCCGATGAATTTTAAAATTCATAAATTATAAATATTTTTGATTTAAAATCAATTCATTTCAAATCACTTCTTAAGGTGCAGTGTTGATTTGTTAAACTTTCAAATTCATTACGAATTTAAAGAAATCACAACTGCATGCTAATAATTAATAAAAAAAAAATATATTGAAATTATTTGTGAAATGTGGGTCTTATATATGTGTTGTATATGAAATGTATGAAATATGTGTAGTGTGTTGTGTGCAGTTCTTCTATAGAACCAGATAGGGCTCTATTATGGAGCCCTATAAATGACATGGCATTCATCTGAGTCCTTAATCATTTTTTTCTTTTTATTTTTTCTTTCTTTTTTTATAAATGCACGGTGGGGTGGATGTCATGTGTTATACAGGGCTCCGTAATGGAGCCCTATCTGGTTCTATAGAAAAATTCGTGTTGTGTGTGTGATAAGTCCAAAAAGTTGAACCACCAAATAAAGGGGGTACTAACCTCAAAATAGAGATCAGCGACCTGAAACTACTTTCAAATACGTCACAGCGACCTACAAAGTCTTCTGCGAATCTCCTGGCGACCTCGCTAGTCCTGCAAAACAACGCCTCGGACGGGCCGGATTTCGATCCCGTTAAGGCCCTCCGACGCTTAAGTTAATAAGCGAAAACCAAAGACTCAGCGTTTCTCTTCAAAAACAAACAGTAATGCGATAAAGCAATATCGACTTAGAAAATAATGAGAGGCATTCGCCCCTTTATATAAAGATATAAGAGATCTCCCTCAATCTAGGGTTACCTTCTATAACCACAATTCCATTCACAATACAACTCTACAACCAACTCTCAATTAGGACTCTTTCCACATGTTAAGTTCCCATACATAATAAATCTCTTTAACTCAACAGGCCTGGGCCTTTATACAGCCCACCGAAAGCCATATAACACAATCACCTCAAGCCCACGGGCTTAACATTCATAAAACCCACAACCGAGCTCAAGTATACAACTCAAAACACAAGAGGTCGCGACCCTATATGAGAACTCATCCCCATACTAGAGGTTGCTACTCTACACAAGCCAATTCGCTCACTTCGTAATGACACAATACAACTCGCTCATCTTCCAGGAGGAACATCCTCCCCTAGAAATGAGGTCGCCTACCACAAATAACCTCATACAACAAATAATATCACGTATAGACATTTTGGTCCGCATCAGCTAGTCCCCCATGTTCTAGCTGATTGAGGTACGAAATTAGGTTGGACATGTAAAAACACAATCAAAGAGCACAACAACAACAATCAAATACAAACATAAATCACCTCACATTACCAATCCACAATTCAAAATCACAAATCCACATCGCCACTTCAAATTACCAAGTGCACCGGCGACCTGTGAATGTTCCTTCACATTACCCCTTCTTTTTGAGACGGAATCAGCATCCTGTAAGAGACGACCTACAAGTCCCAAGAATAAATCCTCAAGAACGACCTGTCACCACATCAAGAACGACCAATCAGTTCATCACTCATCAATAACCTACAGCTCGTCAAAAATGTGTAAGTCCCTAGATCCCTATTTTACAATAATATAATTACACTATTGGATCTATAATTACGTTTGCTGAGATATATTCATTCTGTGTTATCCCCTCCCCGAACGTGTTCGATTTATTATGAATTTAGCGTCTTCAAATACTAATTCACCCAACTCAGAACTTTCCCCTGATTCCAACCCTACGGAAAACCCCTTCATCATAGAAAAAAGGCAGAAACAGATCCTACTGCCCTCCTCCAGCCTTCGTAACGAGCCAGAGAGCGACGTCAATTGGTCGGAGCTTCAAGCCCAAACCAGAGCCCTCACTGAAGCCCAAAATTTAACAAACAACATCCACGAAACCCCATCCCCTTCTCCATTAACCCCCGTACACATTCCAGAGGGTATCCCTCTACCTGAAACTGCTGACCCCTCTCCTTGCGAACACTTTAGGGAGAATCCAGTAACCATAGCCCACTCCCTCTCAATCGACGATCTACCCTCGTCTCACGTGACCAAAGAACTTAAACACAATTATTGGCTACTCCCTGACCCAAAGAAATTAAAGAAATTTAAAAGGATTCTTAATCTTCCAGAGACCGCCAAGATGGTCCTACCCGATAGCCCGCACGTAGATCCTCTGCGACCTCCCCCTAACCACATCACCCTCTTCGACACCTTACTAGTAGCAGGATTTAGATTTCCAGCCCACCCTTTTTACATTGGAATCTCCAATCTATACAATATCTCCCCCTTACAACTAACTCCCAACTCCATGAAGTACCTAGCCGGATACCTTTTGCTATGTGAGTATTACAACACCCAACCTGACCCAGGTTTCTTCCATTTCTGCTTCCAAATAAAATACCAACAAAACTCCTTCTATCTCTCCTCTCGTTCAAATCTAGCTCGCTTTTTAATAAATCCTCCCAAAAAAGTTCCTGAGTAGAGGAAAAACTTTTTCTTCATTCATAACACCGAAGATTGGCCCTTCATAACCGAACTACAAAATCGCACCCCCAAACAATACAAACCACCTACCTTCAAAGAATGCCCTCGTCTGTATAAAAAATACTCCGATCAGCTCGTGGAATGGAGCAAACGCCCTTTCGATGTGATGCAACTCACCAGTCGATCCGACATGTTCCGTTATGCGAGCATTGACTCTCGCCCAATTGAGCCAGCATATGCCATCATTGAATCAGACTTTGGTAGGTGTTCTAGGTCTTACAATTGTATTATATCTCTCATTGCAAAAATCTGACCAATAATATCTCTTTGTTTGTCACAGTTGCCTTTGTCAACTCCTGTACCGCAGCTCGCTCTGAGGCAACCAAGAAACCATCCGCCTCACAGCTCGCAGCTTGCCCCGCCCCTCTTGTTAACGTGGAGGAGTCGCCACAACGGGAAAACGACCTATCCAACCCACACCCGAGATCCCAATAGCGAAAAACCCAAGCCCGCCAGAGCAAAAGCGTCGTCGCCTTCGGAAGGGTCCCGCGATGACTCCCGCTGGATCAGACCTAAGCCAAGTACTAGCAAAGTGCGACAAAGAGGAAGACATTCAAACCCTTCTTAGCGAGCATGCGACCAAGCAGGTATAGTATAAAGAATCATCCCCTCTAACACGTTTAGCACTTACGAATACACACAGAGTAACTTTATGCAGCTAAATCCCCTGTTCGCCAAGCTCGCCAAAGAATTAATAGCTCGTTCAGTAGAGAGCGAACTGCAAAAAACGTGCGACGAGATAACCACACAAATCGAACAACAAACCCGGCAGCTTTCGTTAACCCAAGGGGAATTGGATGGCGCATACAAGCTGTTGAAAACACGTGAGGAGGAAATAGTCATCGTGAAGAGCCAAGTAAACAGTTTGAGGGATGAAGCGGCGCGCACAGACAACGAGATGAAGAATGCCCAAAAACAGGTTAAGGAGCTCAAAGGTGCACAAAAACAGGATGAACTGCAGATTCAAGAGCTCCGAGCACAGATGGAAACGGTCCGCGAAGAAGAAAGATCTGAAGGCCGACGAACCTTGCTCACCAGTACCACTGGCAGGAAATTCCTTGATGCGTACCAGAAAGAGATGGTGGAGGCCTATGAAAAGTCCTCCATCTACTTCGGAGTGATGGCTGGTGGTGCTGTCGAATGGCTCTCCAAAGCGGCCGATATGATAAAGGAAGAGGTCGATGCACTGAACGTCACTTACATCCCCGACGTCCAGGCCCTCATCGACAAACTACCTCCCTTTAGCAGCTACAAAGGTGACTGGACACAATCGATCTACACAAAGTGGTGGTTGTCCTGTCAAAGCCGAGCTGTTTTATCATCTGGATTGCACGCCGAGCTAGAGACACCCTTGGATGACATGCTTCCAGAGCCCGCGCCAACCGCCACTTCTGAGCCCGAGCCGACTATCACCTCTGAACCTGAGCTAACCCTCATAAGTCCCCCTGCTGCGGGCTCTGTTACCGAAAAAACTGTTTAAAACGTCTATCCCTTTCTAGCTCGCAACTTTTGTATGAACAATTTTATCAATTTCGCTTGTTATTTATTTTACTTGCTCTTGGTATCCATATAATTATTTAACTTTCACCACATAACCCTGCAATAAAAGTTCTCAAGGATAATAATCGTACAGTAAACCATAGGATCCCAGTCAGATCGCAAACATAAAAACACATTAGCGCGCAGAAAAACACGTATTTCAACAAAACTATCCATCACAACTACGTAATCATAAAGAACAGAACAACTCGCCCAACTTTATTCATTATATTACTCAACTTTCTGAATAACTCGCGGGAGAAGTGCCCTCCAATCAAGAGTTACCTTCTCCCGCCACAATAAAAAACACAACTCTTACTATCTCGCCTGGTCAGGAGAAGTGCCCTCCAGTACAGAGTTACCTTCTCCCGCACCACAAATACTCACAAAACACCTTCCACAGCTCGCCTGGTCGGGAGAGGTGCCCTCCGATCCAGAGTTACCCTCTCCCGAACCACAAAACACAACACTTGCCGCAAACACACACCTTCAACTAATCACAAGGTCGGGAGAGGTGCCCTCCGGTCCAGAGTTGCCCTCTCCCGCACCAAAAAACACAACACTTACCGCAAACACACGCTTTCAACCAATCACAAGGTCGGGAGAGGTGCCCTCCGGTCCAGAGTTACCCTCTCCCGCACCATAAAACACAACACTTACCGCAAACACACGCTTTCAACCAATCACAAGGTCGGGAGAGGTGCCCTCCGGTCCAGAGTTACCCTCTCCCACCACAAAAACACTTACAAAATCAACACCCTTTACCAACTCGCCTGGTCGGGAGAAGTGCCCTCCGGTCCAGAGTTACCTTCTTCCGCCCCATAGAACACAACACTTGCAAAATCCTTCACCTCATCTCGTCCATACGAACTTTCTATGGGAGAAGTGCCCTCCAATCCAGAGTTACCTTCTCCCGCACTCCATCTTCTACGCATAATACTTTTTCAGATGGCACACGTTCCAGCTTCGTGGTAAAATCTTTCCCTCCTCATCTTCAAGTATATATGCACCTCCTCGCAATACCTCCATTACCTTAAATGGCCCAATCCAATTCGGCTCCAACTTCTTAGTCATTTTCAAAGCGTCAGCTCTCCTCCACACCAGGTCGCCAACCTGGAAACAACGATGCTTAACCCGCTTATTAAAAGCAGCTTGTACTCTTTGTTTATAATGTTCAGCCCGAGCTGCAGCTTTCTCTCGTATCTCATCAATTGTCTCGATTTCTCCTCGAGCTAATCTTTCGTTCTCCTCCACGCTAAATGTCATCAAACGCTGCAATCCCCCAACTATCTCGGCTGGAATGACTGCATCCATCCCATAAACCAAACTAAATGGCGACTCCCCTGTGGTAGTTCGGGGAGTCGTTCGATAAGCCCAAAGGACAGACGCGAGCTCGTCTTCCCACAGTCCGCCCGCTTTCTCTAATTGCAGATTAAGTCCCTGCACAATTATCCGGTTAGTAACTTCCACTTGTCCGTTAGCTTGTGGGTGCGCCACAGAAGCGAATCGCTGCTTCATCCCCATATCTTTGCACCACTTCTGCATGTTTCGCCCATTAAACTGAGTTCCATTGTCCGAGACTAACACTCGTGGTACTCCAAACCTGCAAAATATGTTATCAAAAATAAAATACATGATGTGTTGCTCGCTTATTCCTGTGACAGCCTCGGCCTCCACCCACTTTGTGAAATAATCAATAGCCACCACCAAATTTTTTTTATTGCTCGGAGTCTTTGGGAAAGGACCCACGATATCAATCCCCCATTGTGCGAACGGGCACGGCGAGTTCATGACCATCATCTCCTCAGCCGGTATATGAATAACCGGAGCATGCATTTGACACTTTTTACACGTCCGAACTAGCTCGCCAGCCATAGCCTTCATTCCAGGCCAAAAGAAACCTGCTCGCAACGTAATACCTACTAACGCCTTTCCCTTTGAATGATCCCCACAATAACCTTCGTGTATTTCTTTCAAAACCTCTGATCCATGCACTTTGGCTAAACACTTCAGAAGAGGTCCAAATCGTGACCTCTTATACAATTCTTCATTTATTGCACAAAAACGAGCTGCAACTATGGCCTCCTTTGTTGTCAACTTCTCTGTACCTTCCTGCGCTTTTAGGAGGACATCCCATATGGGCGTGCATCAATCATCCCTATCCTCAATCTCCATAACCTCTTCTCCCTTTTCTATGCTACTATTTCCCAGCTCCATCAATGTGGCTCTACGAGTATCACACGTCCCTAGTGCTCCTGCTATCCGAGCGAGCTAATCTGCCCGTGTATTTTCAGCTCGCGGTAAATGTTCCAGCTTGAGTTCTTCAAAACGAACCACCTCCTCTCGTAATTTACCTAAATACATCCCCATGCGCTCTTCTTTAGCCTCGAAGGAGCCATCAAACTGCCGAGCTACTAACTGTGAATTTGTATACGCCCATAACTTGCGCGCTCCCAGCTCGTCTGCCATTTTAATTCCTTGCAACACAACTTCATACTCAGCCTCATTATTGGACGCCTTATACCCCAGTTTGATCGCAAACTCCAAATTTTCTCCATCCGGGCTAGTTAACACAATACCCAGCCCTGCTCCTGAAGCCATAGTTGACCCATATGTATACATGGTCCACGCTTTCACTTCTTTATCCTCATCGACCTGTCTCGTCATTTCTTGCAGAAAATCTGCTAACACTTACGCCTTGATAGCCTCCCTTGGATCATACACTACATCATACTCACTCAACTCCACGGCCCACTTCACTAACCGCCCTGACACATTCGGATTACCCAGAACTTGTTTGAGAGCCAGGTTAGTACGCACTCTCACTTTATGGCTCAGAAAGTAAGGTCTCAATTTCCTAGCCGTACAGAACAACGCAAAAACTCCTTTCTCCAACTCGGTATACTTTAATTCGGCTCCCCGCAACATCCTGCTAATGCAGTAGATAGGTTTTTGCATGCCTGCTTCTTCCCTTATCAAAACAGAACTCACGGCGACCTCCCCTACAGATATATACAATATCAAGTCTTCTCCCGGCTTGGGCTTGGTCAATAATGGTATTTCTGCCAAGTACTTTTTCAACTCCTCAAATCCATCCGCAGCTTCCTTTGTCCACTCAAACCTGGACCCTTTACGAAGTGCCCTGAAAAATGGGACGCCTCTCTCCGCCGACCTGGAAATAAAACGACTAAGACCTGCCATCCGACCTGTAAGTACCTGAACATCACGCACCGTGCGAGGATGTGGCATCTCCATAATAGCTCGTACTTTCTCCGAGTTAACTTCTATTCCTCGCTCGGTCACCATGTAGCCCAAAAATTTTCCCGATCGAACGCCAAAAGCACACTTCTTCGGATTTAATTTCATACAGTACTGCCTTAGTATAACAAACATCTTTTTTAAATCCTCCACATGAGATTCTGCTCTTTTGCTCTTAACCAGCATGTCGTCGACGTACACCTCCATGGTGGATCCCAACAAGTCTTTAAACATACGATCTACTAACCTCTGATAGGTCGCTCCTGCATTTTTCAACCCAAAAGGCATGTAGACAAAACAGTAAGTACATGTGGAAGTAACAAAGCTCACTTTGGACTGATCCTCTTTTGCCAAAGGTATTTGGTGATACCCTTGCGAAGCATCCATCATGCTCAATAGCTCGCATCCCGATGTAGAATCCACCAACTGATCAATTCGTGGCAAAGGATAGTGATCCTTGGGACAAGCTTTATTCAAGTCGCGGAAATCTACACACATCCTCCACTTCTGAGCTGGCTTAGGCACCATCACGACATTAGACAGGTACTCAGGAAATTGAATATCCCTTATATGGCCGACTTTCAACAATTTCTGCACTTCCTCTTCAATTACCCTATCCAGCTCTGGCCCAAAATGCCTCCTCTTTTGTTTTACCGACCTTTCTTCTGGATTCGCATTTAAATGATGTTGTGCGACCTCCGGGGACACCCCTGTCAATTCTCCATCTCCAAACACAAATACATCCCTGAACTCTCTCAACAACTGGATTAGCTCGTTCCTTAATGTATCAGACATTAGGGTCCCTACCCTCGTAGTATACTCTGGGCGGTCTTCTTCTAAGGAGATTTCCATCAATTCTTCATTTGGTTGGACAGAGTTCTCCTGCTCCTTCACTTTCTTTGCACTAAGCACTCCTTCCGGTTGATCATCACCCCTCTCGCGTTTATTATCCAGCAACCCTCTCCTGACTGCAAGCTGATAACACGATCGCGCGACATGCTGTTGTGCGATGACTTCTCCTACTTTTTCACCCACCGGATATTTGATGCTCATGTGGTAAGTTGATGTTACTGCCTGAAACGTGTTAAGAGCAGGTCGCCCTAATATAGCATTATAGGCCGACCTTCCACGAATGATCAAGAACTTCAAACTTTTTTCCACTCGTACTTCATCTTTTCCCAGTACTACCTGGAGCGTCATCTCGCCTTCAGTATTCACCTGCGCCCCATTGAATGCATATATGGGCGTATTTACAGATCGCACCTTTTTTTCTATCTCCATCTGCTCCAGACAATCTGTATATATGATATTCACCGAACTTCCATTATCCACAAAAATTCTACCAACCTCGTACCCTGCAATTTCGGCCTCAATCACCAATGCGTCATTGTGATCCTCCTGGAGCCCGCGTCGATCACCGGGGCCAAAGGAAATAATTGGCCCTACAACCTGTGATTGGCAACTTACACTAGCAACCTCCCACGTTCCTGAGCGAGCTGACCTAACGTGCCTCTTACGCGCATTATTAGAATCACCATCCGTTGGTCCTCCTAAAATCATATTTATCCTTCTTCTATTCCCTCGTGGGGCATCGTGTCCCTGATTTCCTTGCTGTCTTGGCCTTGCAACCTGTTGTTGGGGTGGACCTTCTGGTGGCGGCGGTGGCGGTAGCGCCCGCCCCTTCTCCTTCGGTTCTCTTTCTTTATAGATTACCTCTTTCAAATGCCCCGCCTTTATGAGTCTCTCTATCTCCTCATTGAGGTGCCTGCACTTCTCGGTAAAATGCCCGTAGTTATTATAAAACAAACAGAAAGAGGTAGTTCTGGGGTGAGTAGGGATGGGTATGCGATCCTCTGGCCACCTTATAGCATCAGGTACCAAACGCTCCATAATACCGAAAACTCTAGCTTGTGAATACGCTAGTGGTGTGAAATCTTCTTCTCTCCAATTTCGCATATTTTCTTCTGACCTCTTACTAATCCCGGAGCTCATGTTTAGGAGTCCACGCATTATCCTTCTTGGTTCTCTTCATAATTCTCTTCGAGGCCCATTATCAGCCCTATCCACAACCTCCCTGTTAAAACGTGTTCGATGCTCATCCTCCGCCTCTTCCACCTGTACATACTTATGACATCTCGCTAACACCTCATCATAAGTTCGCGCTTCTTTTTTGACCAGCGACTTGCGCAAGTCCTCCCTTCTCAATCCCTGATGTAGGTCTCCGGCCTTCATCTCATCAGTGGCAGCGGGCACCTCCAAAGTAGCGCTGGTAAATCTATTAATATACTGTTTCAATGTTTCATAGGTCGCTGTACCATAGTAAAGAGTGACTGCGCTGTCTTCGCACTCTGCTTAACACTAGAAAACTGTTTCAAGAAGGCAGCCCGCAACACCTGGTAACTAGTAATTTTTCCCCGCGGGAGCTGGTAGAACCAATTTTGTGCGATCCCCCTCAAGGTCGACACAAAGGCCCGACATGCCATGGCATCCGTGTAACTATGCAACAACCTTGCATTCTCAAAGAGCTGTAGATGCTCGACTGGATCCGTCACCCCTCGATATTGTAACTCCAAGGCCTTATAATTCTTAGGCATTGCCGCGTGCATCATATCTTCTGAAAAGGGATGTCCTTCGTCTACATCAAATTTCTCCCCATCCATCCGCCTTTCTAATTTCAACATAGCCTCTTGCAAATCTCTAAAGGCCTTGTTATGCGGCCCCATCTCTCTTTTCCCCTTTCCCTCCTTGAACACATTATCGCTCTTCTTGGCTTTCTCTTGAGACTCACTACCCGTGTCAGAGGTCGGAGTCTCGCTTTCACTATTATATTTACTGTGTCATCGACTTTTTCGCCTGTAACAACTTGCCTTACTCTCACTCCTTTCACTCTTCGCTTACGAACATGATAACCTATGGATGAGGTGGAACTAGAAGCATCCTCCTTTCTCCGCGTACTCCATCCTCTCTTACGAGACAATCTTTTTGACATAGATTTCTCACCCCGCTCTACTTTTCTAACCGCCGACTCCTCCTCTTTCTCGCTATGAGATCTACCGCCTTTTTTCTTCCCCGTACTCAGCTCGCTCACTAGGTACCTGCGTAACTCCTCCTGTTTCTCTAGCGGCACAAAATCCATAAGTCCATCCAAAAATCTCTTTCTACTCTGACAGGGCCTATTCTTCAATAAATCTTCCCCGTCTTTCACCTCTACATGAGTTGCCTTTTGCGCCCCCACCTCCGGTGTTTTCATCTCCACGTCTTCCACAAACCCTTTTCCCTCACGCTTCTTGGGGGAAGGCGGTGGTGTGTTACCAGCGCCTTGGACAACTGGATCCGCCTGAGGAAGCATTTTTCCATCTCTCGCCACGTCTTGTTCGTTAATGTCCGCCAGTCTATTCTTCTTGTTCTTCTTGTTGTTTGACAGAGAACCATATTGTAATGTCCTCGGAATTATGTTGCTATCCTTCATGTTTTGTATATGAAATATCTCACGCCTTTCGATCAAGGACTCGATGTCCCTCTTTCCCACAGACGGCGCCAATTTGATAAGTCCAAAAAGTTGAACCACCAAATAAAGGGGGTACTAACCTCAAAATAGAGATCATCGACCTGAAACTGCTTTCAAATACGTCACAGCGACCTGCAAAGTCTTCTGCGAATCTCTTGGCGACCTCGCTAGTCCTGCAAAACAACGCCTCAAACGGGCCGGATTTCGAGCCCGTTAAGGCCCTCCGACGCTTAAGTTAATAAGCAAAAACCAAACACTCAGCGTTTCTCTTCAAAGATAAACAGTAATGCGATAAAGCAATATCGACTTAGAAAATAATGAGAGGCACTCGCCCCTTTATATAAAGATATAAGAAATCTCCCTCAATCTAGGGTTACCTTCTATAACCACAATTCCATTCACAATACAACTCTACAATCGACTCTCAATTAGGACTCTTTCCACATGTTAAGTTCCCATACATAACAAATCTCTTTAACTCAACAGGTCTGGGCCTTTATACAGCCCACCGAAAGCCATATAACATAATCACCTCAAACCCACGAGCTTAACATTCATAAAACCCACAACCGAGTTCAAGTATACAACTCAAAATACAAGAGGTCGCTACTCTACACAAGCCAATTCGCTCACTTCGTAATGACACAATACAGCTCGCTCATCTTTCAGGAGGAACATCCTCCCCTAGAAATGAGGTCGCCTACCACAAATAACCCCATATAACAAATAATATCATGTATAGACATTTTGGTCCGCATCAGTGTGAAATTTGTGTTTGTGTTTTCTGTGTGAAATATGTTTTGTACGTAAAAGGTATGTAATGCATGTTTTGTGTGAAATGTGGGTAGTATATATTTTGTGTGTAGAATGTGTGTAGTGTGTTTTGTGAATGAAATGTGTGTTTCGCGGGTAAGACGTGTCTAGTGTGTGTTTTGTGTGTAGTTTTTTTCTGGGTGTTTTGTTTCAGAGAGAGACGATGTATATCAAATAACTAGGTTTTAATAAATTTCAAATCTACTAAAAATGAACTAAAAAATGAGAATGAGTTTGGAAGGATTTTAAATTCATTACTTTGAGTAGCCAAAGATGTGAGTGAATTTGATGATAAATTTTAAATCACTTCCACGCAAATCCACCAATCCAAACCCATCCCAAAAGGACTTCATTGTCAAACGTTTGTGGATGGAATTATTAATTGAATTTAGATTTATTCTCGTATTTTCAATCTTTATGTTATTCATCTTGAAGTTGTATATTACGTTGTTCGTATGTTAATTAAGTTTATGCAAGCGTCAATAATCTAATGAATTTAAGATATCTAAGCGCCTGTTTTCAACTTTTGTTTGAGGAACTAAAATCAAAGGTTAGAAAAATGCATTCGTAACACTCAATAAAGGGAGTTCAATAAAGGTTCGCAGCCGATTTGCTTTGTGCAGTTAATAAGTAAATTGTTTGAGACCAGGGAGTTCTTGAATAATCAAACTTATTCTGGTCTTTCACACTTGGGTTTATTTTCTATGAAAGAAGATAATAAGTACAGTACAAACTATGAACCATCAGCATTAATTGGGGCAAATATTACGGAGGTAATAAACTTAATTCCTGAATATCCATATTAAGAAACAAATTTATCCAGATTTTACAATAACTATTATATGCAGGTCATTGACGAAATTATCGGGAGTGACCGACCAAGACTTTGACATATTAAAGCATATTTGTATGGAAAAACTTTCTCATTCTCATATATCTTGCATTGTAAAATGTACAATTTAATAGTGATCACGGGACATGTGTTGTGTGATCTCGAAAGAAGATTTGAGATTGATTCCATAAACATATCGACTTTCAATCTAATAGCTTCAACATCTGATAAATAGCTTTAGAAACATGCAAGCAATCTTTGTTCATGGAACTTCAGAAAATTATTTACACAAGCAATAGCACATCGTCTATTTAAAAATAATTGCCATGTGCAACACTTTATTTAAAAACAGTTTGCTTAATTCATTTGATGAGGTGCGATTTTATAAAGAATTAGAAAATATTAAATGATTCCAAATCCCGAATTCATATAATTATTAGTTTTGGTAATAAAATTATCACGATCAATAATTATCAAGACTACTTCATACGGCAATTTATTAGGTGGACCTGGGTGCACCTTGCTAGGTGCACCCTATTTTACGTGATGATATCTGATAGTTATATGTGATGATATCTAACAGTTATACGTGATGATATATGATAGTTATACGTGATGATATGTGTCAAAGATTTAGAGTTTAGGGTTTACTTTTCCATTTTAGGGTTTAGTTTTGGTTTAGTTTTTTATTTTTAGAGTTTAATATTTCATTTTAAGGTTTTATTTTTTTATTTTTTTTATTTAATTTTCCATTTTATTTCTATCATTCTGCCAGTTATATGTGATGATATGTGTCAGTTATATGTGATGATATGTGTCAGTTATATGTGATGATATGCGATAGAAATTTAGGATTTAGAGTTTAATATTCAATTTCAGGGTTTAGTTTTTTATTTTCGGGATTAATTTTTATTTTTAGGGTTTAATTTATTATTTTAGGTTTATTTTTTTAATTTTAGGATTTTAAGTTTTAGATTTAGAATTTCAATTACTTATGATGATATGTACCAGTTATATGTGATGATATGTATCTGTTATATGTGATGATATGTACCAGTTATATACGATGATAAATTAAATTACAGGTGCACCTGGGTCCATGGTATACTGTCCCACTTCATACACGTTGATAAGATTATCATATTCAATAATAAAATTATCACATTCATTAATCTTTCAAAGATTATCACAAATTGTGAAACCCCGTCTATTTACCCTTATAATTTATTTAAATAAATTTGACTATTCTTTATATCAATATTTTTATTTCATTTCAATCGAAATGTTTTATTACAATAATATTTTGTTGCAATGTATTATTGGATATTAGAAAAATTTTATTTCTATTCATTTTATTTTGTAGAGAAAAAAAATATACGCATAGTATATTTCTAATTTCGACCAATATGTTAAATCGGGCCTAGAATACTTCAAACTTGTATCAATTAAATAAATAACCTCATCGTCTGACCCAAATATTGGAACCCAATAAGGAACCCACAATCTTGAACCCGTCCACTAACAAGATCCGACCTGGAACAAGTCTGACCCATGGATCTTCTCATTTGGATGACTCTTGTACACCTTAATATCCGGCCTCTTGCCAGCACACACAAAGTGTTTCGCCAACCCTGCTGGATTGCAGCCTACGTCGGAGATCTGGTAAAGATCCAACCGTCGGATCATAACCAAATTTACACCTAAATAGACAGTTTATTAAGGTTTCCAATGTCTCCTCTGGATTAACGATCGGAGCTCTGGATCATCGACAAAACGCCGACGAAGTTTCTATTCGCTACGGATTTTCTGTGACCCGCGCGACGGCGTAGTCGATCTTTGACGACTGATTTTTGAATAACCGTAGGTCCAACTTTTATGTACAATATATCGACTTGTTCGTCTTTTCACCAGCTTCAGAATTCCTCAATCAATTTTACGTTTAGAGTTATTTTCAATTTCGTTTTTGAGCTCGAAATTGATCAATTTCAATTAATTTTAGCATCTCTCGGTCTCTTACTGTTTTCACCGCCTTGAGCACCGTGTCAAAAATTCCGAAGGTCAGCGAGGCACCATGGTGGCTCTGTTTTTGGGTTGGGTGTGTGCAATTTCATATGAATATGGTTGTGCGTATATGTAAGTATATGTGTGTGTGTGCAACGTGTTTATGTGTGTATTGTTGGCGATGGCTAATGTTGTGGTGTCGCTGAGAGGGGCTGGGTCGATGAGGGGAGGAGACGGGCATGGCAGGAGGTTTAGAAAGTTTTGGGGCCAGAAAGAAATGAGTCAAAATTTTAGTGATATGCTTTTGAGAATTAGATAAAATTTTGGACCCAATTAAATTTTTTGAAAACTTCAATTTGACCCCTCTAGTTTTCAATTTAGTCCTCCCAAATTTAGTTTTGGTTTATTTAGAATTGAACCCAATCAAAGTCTTGAAAACTTCAGATTGACCCCACAAACTTTTTAAAGTCCCAAAAATTCTATTTTGACCCCCAATTACTTTATTAATTTTTCAAAATCGTACAACTTTCTTATTTTTGAGCCGAAATGGGTCAAACGACTTCCAAATAATTTCATATTCAAACCACAGCTTTGTTATAACTTCCTCCTACATAAGACGTATCCAAAATTACAGATATACCTTTTGAACTTCAGGTTTCAAGAATTGAGGCCCAAACGTTCTTATCATCATATTCTGCGTTGTAGATTATTAGTTTCGCTTTCAAGTATCTTATGATCTTAAATATTACTTTATTATTCATTATATTTTCTATTTTTATAATTATATTATATTTTAGGACTTTACTTGGGCTTTTATTCGGAAATGACGAGGTCTTTCATGTATTGATCGAAAACCTCGTAAAGCCGTCGTAGCTATATGCTTGCATCTAGAAAGAACTTCAAATAAGGTGAGTAAAACTTTATTGACTAAGGAGTTTGAATATTTTCAAATCATAATGCGTTTGCACTTATGAGAAAAATATTTTAACTTGAAAGTTTGAGATTTTCCAAATCATGAAGCACTTAGTACTTGAACATATTTTTCTGCTTGTATAAGCCTTTTGAAGAATATTATTTTGAGGAAAAATATGCAAGTGTGCATTGACCTTGTGCTTGTGCTTAATCATAAGTCGAATTATATGATTTTATATCAAAGGTATTGATATATTTTGTACTCGACTGTTGTTATCGACTGTCTGTTATCGATTATTACTGTCAACTGTTACTGTTTGTCATTGTCACTGTATGTCATGCACGAGTAGTTTGGGCAATCAATCGAGCAGGTTGCCTGTGGTTCTTACTTGACTACTGGTGGTACTTATTACTGTCAACTGTTACTGTTTGTCATTGTCACTGTATGTCATGTACGAGTAGTTTGGGCAATCAATCGAGCAGGTTGCCTGTGGTTCTTACTTGACTACTGGTGGTACTTATTGTGAAGCCCAACCTAATTAACCTTATAAATATATTTGCGTAATTTAATTACTTCATATAAATTTATTTCATTCCAATAAATTTTATTTTATTATAACAATCTTTAGATTATTGATGTTTGTAATTTACTTATTGTTTATTTTCAAGTATGCTTAATTGGACCAATTTAAAACAACTCTTAGTCAAGCCACTCTTATAACCATCAAGTCCATTTATCTTTGATTAAAACTCAAACCAGCCCATTATTATAGGTTTAAGCCCAAAACTCAACCAACCCGGCCCATACCCATTTCAAACCATATAAATACCTAAACCCTAGCTTCAAGCCTCATTTTTTTCATTTCTACACACATTCACGTACAGTAAGGGAGATTGAGGGTTTCCTTCCTTCTCCTTCTCTCTCGTCGTGACAGCGCCGCCGTGCACTGCCGCCTTCGGGTTGCTTTCCGTTCGACCGCCGCATCTCCGAGCGCTTTGGTAGCCACCGTCGACTACCGCCTGTGAACGGCCAGTTCAGGCAAAGTTCGGGGAAGCAGGGAAATCGCCGTGAGGTGGCCGTGGTCTTTTTCCTCCGATCTTCTGCTGCCACTCGTTTTTTGGCGATTGGCCGCCGTTCAGCCACCGCCGAGGACGCCGTAAAACACGGCTGAGGCTATCGTGAAGGGAAATAAAACCCAATAAAGGACTTCCTTCGTGGATTTGTTGGCCCCATTCGAACGAGATCTAAATCCCAATTGGGTAAAAATTATTTTCAGCAAATTAAAAGGTCTTTTAATTTTAGTACAACAACTCAGTTTTCTTTACCTGATTTATTATAGAGTGGGTCTTGGGTGAGACCGGTCTCATAGAATGAGACCACTTTTTACCATTTTATTGATTTGACCCGGATTCTGACCCTGACCCAGACCCAGACCCAGAAACAAACCCCAAGCCCACACCCCACACACAGACCCAGACTCACCCCCCGCAGCCAGCCCACACCACTGTCTCAAGAACCAAACCTCCCCAATTTTCCCAAATTTCGATTTCGCTGTTTTTTCTCCAATTCTGTAAGATTCACAGGCACAATCTACGAATTTCTGAAGCAAATTCATAGGAGAACTTCATATTGAACAGGAATTTCAGCACAAATTGCTGAAAACTTGAACACAAATTTATCGATTTTAGGAGAAAACGATTAAGATCAAAAACACAAAATCGAAGTATAAATCGAAGTTAGGCTACGGATCAGGAATCAAATTCCGCATCTCTGACTCGATTCCAGTTTCAGGTAAATAAAGTTTCTTCTCAATTTACAAATCAAAAAATTTTGGGAAAACTTTATTCAATATATATTTTCTAATAATTTCAATTATTCTTGCAGATGCATATGTAGGATATTCGGATACTGCAAAAATTATGGAAAATAGTACAATAGTTGAAGATGTGGAAGAAATTAATACTATTGCAGAAAATACGGACACAGGTATTACCGCACCTTCTATCTTTTCTAATACTTTTAATACTGTTTCTGATACTTTTGACACTATTTCTGATACGTTTTAATGATATTTTGAATGAAGGATTTGATGTTGCTGATTGTATTTCTACATCAATTAGAGAAGATGATATAGCCCAAGGTATAACTGTACTTTCTAGATTTTTGTAATACTTTTAGTACCGTTTCTGATACTTTTCTTACTATTTGTGATACTTATAAATTCTGTTTTGGTTGAAGGTATAACTACAATTTATAATTGTGTAATACATTTATTACTATTTCTAATACTTTTAATAACTTTTGTGACACATTTCATACTATTTGTGATACTTTATGAATGCTGTTTTGGATGAAATTTTTACTGCACTTTCTAATTGTTTTAATACTTCTAGTACCATTTATAATACTTTTATTACAATTTTTGATACTTTTGATAATATTTGTAATAATTTTTAATGCTTTGCAGAACTAAATGATTTAGTGGATATAAAGGGCTCTTTAATAGGAATAAGAAGAAAAACAATACAGGAACTTTATGATTTGTATTTTGATCATGCTCGTGCGGTGGGATTTAACGTGCGCAAGTCAATAGACAAAAAGAATACCGATGGACAATTGAGAGAGAAATATTTTGTTTGTTCTTGCGCCGGGAAAAATGTTATGAAATCAGGGGATGTTGCAGGGAGAAGAAAAAAAGTCATTACTACACGGACGGGTTGTAAAGKYTTAAMAAYGATCAAGTTGGATAAAYATATACAAGAATATGAAGTTCTTCTTCACGTTGAAGAACACAATCATCCGCTCACTCGAACAGAATGGGTAATTGGCATACATCATAAAGAGAAATTACGGAGGAAAAGGACAAAGCGATAGAAAGTATGATATCTTCGGGGATGAGAAC
>BMAC01000781.1:184700-262735 GCA_014905375.1 Phtheirospermum japonicum
CATAATATAACACAAATTAAAAAGCAGTCTAACAAATATAAGTAAAAATTCCTAAACCTATTTTCAAAACTCATAAAACACGCAGTCAGAGAAGTTTCTATGGTCTTCTACCAAATAGATGAGCAGTCGAACAGAAATAAGTGTAAAAAAAACCTAAAACATATAAACAAATACAAAAACCGAGTAAGTGTATGTATTCGAGGATTAAAACACAGAAGATCGACATAAAAAAATGAAAGAAAATTACCTTCAATTCGTTGCTTATTTGTTCTCGAATTAGCTTCAACGTTGCTCCAATTCAATAGCGAAACTGAAAAATCGAAGTTGCTCAGATTCTCACCTCAAATTTTAGCTTGAATTTAAGCATGAATTAGAGAGATTTTCGCTTGAATTTTAGCTTGAATTTTAGCTCGAATTTTTGCTTGAATTTTCGCTTGACAGACAAACTACGAAGAATGACGTTTCGATTGCAATCTGAATGGATAAGGGGTCCTAATGGGTGAGTCAGGTGAGTCTAGGCGTGGGTGTGGGTGAGGGTGTGGGTCAAGGTCTAGTCTAGTCAAGGTCTGGTTATGGGTCAATTGGATTCAAATATAAAAATGGTAAAAAGTGGTCTCATAGAATGAGACCGGTCTCACCCAAGTATTTGCCTTTATTATATGGGTTTGTGGATTTGTTGGTGTTTATATCTTGATGGGGTTGTGGTTTAATTATTTAGCAAAGTTAATTATAATAAAACAAAGAATAACTTATTCTGTGTGATGTAAATAGTTGGAGGAGGTACTGGATTTTTTTTTATCATGTTGTGATGTTGGGGACTTGAGAATAACTAAATATTGATGAGCGGTGAGACACTTAAGATTGTAAAACTTTAATATTTCTTTATTGGAAGGATAGTATGATAATCAATAATTAAATATATTAAATCATATTTTCGGTATCAACAAAACAAAAGAATTTGTAAACCATTTGGTCACTTTTGATTAAAAAAAAAAAAAAAGTGGTTTATTCATAATAGCATATGCTATTAAACTTGATTGTTTATCTAAAGCTTTAAGGACAAATTTAGATGGGAGACCTTTTTAGACTATTTCATGTGCATATTAAGCAAGGCCTAATTCACACTATTAGTTAGTAGTTTGAAAAGGGTTCCAAAGAAATGGGTCAAAAGTTGAGGGATATGTTTTGAGAATTAGATATAGTTTTGGAACCAATTGAAGATTTTTAAAATATCAATTTGAACCCTCTAAGTTTCAATTTAGTCCTCCTAAATTCAGTTTTGGTTTATTTTGAATTGACCCCAATCAAAGTTTTGAAAATTGCAGATTGACCCCATAAACTTTTCAAAGATCCAAGAATCTTATTTTGACCCCAATTACTTTATTAATTTTTCAAAACCATACAACTTTCTTATTTTTGAGCCGAAATGGGTCAAACGACTTCCAAATGATTTCAAATTCGAACCATAGCTTCGTTATAACATCATCCTACGTAAGACGTATCCAAAATTACAATTTTACCCTTTGAACTTCTAAGTTCAAGAATCGAGGCCAAGTGTCCTTATTGTACTATTACGCTTCCAATTATATTAGTTTCATTTGTAAGTGTCTTATAACCTTATATATGTTACTTTAATATAGTTATATTATATTTTAGGACTGTACATGGGCTTTTATCTGGAAATGACGAGGCATTTCATGTACTAGATCGGGAACCTCGTAAAGCCATCGTAGTTATATGCTTGGTTCTGAAAAGAACTTCAAAGAAGATGAGTAAAACTTTCTTAAACTTGGGAGTTTGAAAATTCTCAAATTTTAATGTGTTGTTTGTGTTATTCTACGAGTAAAATATTTTTAACTGGAAAATTCGAGATTTTCCAAATCAAGAAGCACTTGTTGCTTAAACATATTTTTCTGTTTGTATAGTCTTTTGAAAAATAGTATTTTGAGGGAAAATATGCAAGTGTGCATTGCTTTTGTGCTTAATCATAAATTCAATTATATGATTTTATATCAAAGATATCATTTGAACTCGACCGTTGTTGTTGACGGTCTGTTATCGATTGTTACTGTCTGTTAGTCATTGTTACTGTCTGTCTGTCTGTCGTTGTCACTGTCTGCCAGGCACGAGTAGTTTGGGCAATCAATCGAGCAGGTTGCCTGTGGTTCTTGCTCGACTACTCGTGGTACCTATTCTCATTTTTCCTGGTCGGGTCGGAGACGACGGCAGGATTTGGGTCGTAGTTTGGGTATATTCCGAAATATGACGTACCCTGGGTTTGAATCCCATAGCTAAAGGGACGTCGAGCCTACTGGGAGGGATAAGGAGATTAAGGCTTCGGCCTGGAGTGTCACCTTTCATAGTGAGCGGAAACGTATGGGTCATGTTTGATCGACATTAATTCTACATTTATGTGAGTTAATCTGGCTCGGAAGTTAAGTGCTACGCGTGGGAGCCACCTCTAGAGTCCTTCGGGAGCTAAGTGCTACGTGCGGGAGACACCTCTAGAGTTATGTACCCGAACATTCACTAATTGGACTGACTGTTTTAGAACGAGACAGATTTTCCTGTCTGTTCAACTGTTAACTGTTTCAATTGATTTCTTAAAAATAAGAACGAGACAACTTTTCCTGTCTGTTCAACTGTTAACTGTTTCAATTGATTTCTTAAAAATAAATTAACATTATCTATTTGTTCTAAATGTGATATTGGTTAGTTTTGATAAAATCTATTGTTTATTTAAATTTAAAATATTTTAATTTTGAAGCTGTTGGCTAGAACTTTATAAAACATATGAGAATAATTTTGCACACTAAGTGCATTGATTATTTTATGAAAATTATTTTCTAAACTCTTGTAAATTTTATATTTTACAAGGAAATTTGCATTTTCATTTTTGTCCCTCACTGAGCTCTTTTAGCTCACGCTCTCTTTTGTTTTAAAATCAAACTCTCCACATATCGACATTTTGAGAGTGACCCGGACCTCGATCCTCCCGGTGAAGAGTGGCTCGTTGGCTAGGGCTACCTTTTATCAGTTTAGTATTGGTTGTATAAAAATCTAGTCGTATTAAGTCTACCAACACAACAAGTTTTAACGAACAGAAGGTGAGACTTTGTTTGTTTATTTATTTATATTAATATTAAGGTAGTATTTTATTTGGGGCGTTACACCTATTCCCATTTTTCCTGGTCGGGTCGGAGACGACGGCAGGATTTGGGTCGTAGATTGGGTATATTTGGGATTATGACGTGCCCTGGATTTGAATCCCATAGCTAAACGGACATCGAGCTTACTGGGAGGGATAAGACTGAGGCTTCGGTCTATTGGAGTGTCATCTTTCATGATGAGTGAAAACGTGTGGGTTGATGTTTAATTGACATCGATTCTATGTTAATGTGAGTTAATCTAGCTCGGAAGCTAAGTGCTTCACGTGGGAGCCACCTCTAGAGTCCTTCAGGAGTTAAGTGCTACGCGCGGGAGCCACCTCTAGAGTCTCGTACCCAGACACTCACTAATCGGACCGACTGTTTTAGAACGAGACAAATTTCTCTGTCCGTTCAACTGTTACATGTTTCAATTGATATTTTAAAAATAAGTTAGTATTACTTGTGCATTTAAATGCGATAATTGTTTAAATTCTGGGAAAAATCTATTGTTTAATCTTTCTAAAATATTTTAATTTTGATTAAAATACTGAATTCATAATTTGATTGAATTATGTGTTTGTTGCTGACTAAATTTTTTTTACACGCATGAAAATAGTATTGCACACCAAGTGCTTCGATTATTTTATGAAAAATATTTTCTAAACTCTTGTCAATTTTATATTTTAAAAGAAAATTTGCATTTTCATTTTCTTTCCCTCACTGAGCTCCTTTAGCTCACGCTCTCTTTTTTTAAAACCAAACTCTCTAGAAATCGACGTTATGAGAGTGACCTGATCTTGATCCTTCAGGTGAAGAGTGACTCGTTGGCTAGGGTTACTTTTTATCTATTTGGTTTTTGTTTGTATAAAGTTTAGTTGTATTGAGTCTACCAATACAACAAGTTTTAACGAACATAAGGTGAGAGTTTGTTTATTTATCTATTTATTTTTATTATTATTAAGGTACTTTTTGGGGGGCATTACACAAAAAGTAATAAAATTATAACATATGTAATAATATTAGCACACCCATTAATTATCACGACTAAGGCTTCGAACTTGTTTTCAGTGATTACCAATTCGAAGTAAACTATCTGTTTTGTTTTTATTTTTTGTAATATACTCATATTTTTAATGGTTGTCAACTCAACTATCTATTTTCTAACTCAATAATTATCGTAATATACATTTGTTAAGCAGTTTTGTTTTCAAATTCTCATAACCAATAATAAAATTACCACCACAATCAATAATACGAGTATTACAACATCTAGTAATAAGAATCTCATATCCAACAATCCTTCAATGGCTATCTTTTGTAATTTAATAATCCTTCGGAGATTATTACAAAATAATAAGTACCACATACATTAGTCCTTCAACCATATTTTGACTAGCAATAATCGTAATATACATTCATAACAATTATGTTTTCACAAACTACACAATTGGGATATGCATGGTTACCCCAAACCAATATAAAATTATCACTAATAATAAGATTAGGGAAAATTCTAAAATTAGTCCCATAATTATTAGGAATGTTCAAAACTATTCTCAATTAAATGCAATTAATCAATTTTAGTCCCTTAATTTTTAATTTGAGCCAGTTTGAGAATAATTTTTGCCAAAAAAATCAATTTTGGCCAGAATCACGCACATGGTAGAATTTCTGGAACATAACGCCATGTTAGTATTTTAATAATTTAAAAATAGCCCCACAAATATAGAGAATGTTCATAACTAGTTCCACTCAAATGTAATTTATCAATTTTAGTCACATTATTTTTTAAGTTGAGCCACTTAGAGGACAGTTTTCATTGGATAATTATTAATAATTATATATAGAGAAAAAATTATCATGTAATCCAAATACATTGTTATAAAATAAAAGTACATGTTGATGAAATTTCAAATAGTAATATACTTTATATATATATATATATATATATATATATATATATTAAATGAAAAGATATCTATCCTACGTGTCTGTCTAGGAAGATTCGGGCTGACGTGTAATTTGCTGGTGGTGTGAATGCTTACTTGGCGAATTTTAGAGGTTTGGAGACTTACTAAATATAAGAATTCTAATATCTAATTTATTATATGTCGTTTTATTATATTTTCCTAACTTAATATTTTCTTTTTTTATATATATTTTTTTATAATTTATTATTTTTCTTTGATTATATTTTATCAAATTCAATATTGTTTTTATTCTTCTAATATAAATATATAAGAATTCATATATAATTAGAAAAAAAAATCAAATACTTATCTTAATTAAAAGAAAAACTACATATAAGATAATATTAATTATAAAAAAACTTAATTATTTATTAATAATATAAATACATTATATTTAGAATAAAAGTTAGGAATTAAAATATATAATATAATCAGATTACGAGTTACTTACAGTAATCTAAGTATGTAACTAAATATTATTAACAAATTCAACTTAAATATAAAATATAAGATTGTATATAATAATTAATAAATATTAATTAGACACCATTACAATACGACACGGGTTGAGAATATGACCATTTTTCTAATCTCTCTAAGTATATAACTAAGAATTATTGTAGAATTTAATTTAAATATTAAAATATAAAAATATTTAATAATAATTAATTTTTAATAATAGAAATTAGACTCGGGTTGAGTTTGTAAAAAGCTTTGAATTTATTTAAGTATGTAAATATGAAATTATTAACGAATTTAATCTAATAATTAAAACTAAAAATTATTTATCAAAAAAAAAGTAATAGTTAATAAATAGTTACTAGCTATCTGTACGAGACACGAGCTGCGATATCTTTTGAGTTTTCTTATTTTTTAGATTTAAAAACTCAATAATGATTAGAAATAAATTTTATATTTATCTATTTATAAATCTCGTATAACACACGGTTGTTAAACTAATATATATATATATATATATATATATATATGTGTGTGTGTGTGTGTGTGTGTGTGTGTGTGTGTGTGACTAATATATATATATATATATATATATATATATTAGTCACACACACACACACACACACACACACACACACACACACATATATATATATATATATGTGTGTGTGTGTGTGTGTGTTTTAGACTCGCGTGTTACGCGAATTATGATAAATAAATTAACAAACATTTTAATTCTTGATTTGACATAAAGTTGACCTGCAAGTTACACAAAAATTGACACTTTTTAAAGTTTTATGATAGTTACAAATATAAAAATATATAGATACAAGGGTAATTCAAGAACATAAATGTCGTATTCTCAACATATGTCGTAGCATACTGATGCCCCGTACTAATAGTTGTTTTAAAATATAAAATAAAATAAAAACCATAAGTAAAATATAAAAACTTACACTTATTTTGATGTTATCATAATTTATTATATTTTTGTCTAATTTAAAAGTACTTTGAGATTTACTTTATAATATTTTATAACCTTTTTTTCATGTTTTTTATTTTAAAATATATTGATTAATTATGCATGACTCGATATTTATTTCTCTACATATATTTAACTTACTTTTATAATTCTTTAACAACTTATATTATTATTATATATATCTTTAAGTTTTTTTTTCAAAATTTATTAAATAAATATATAAATATAAAAATTTTATTATATAATTTTATAGATTTCAAGTTTTGAGATTTATTTAGTATTATATTATAGTATTTTATAGTTTATCTACAAAAGTCCTCAATTATTTAAATAATAGTTTATTATATACTTTTTTAGGTTTCATATTTTGATATTTATATATTATTATAATATAATATTTTATATTTTGTCTACAAAAGTTCTAAATTTATTTAATGGACCGACACCTTATTTTTTAATACTTTTCTTATTTGGTAGTCTTTTAATTTCATATTATTTTATAATATTTAATTTTTTCTTTTCAAATTTAAGAAATCATTTAGCATTGTCAAACGGGGCAGCCCGCCCCGGCCCGTCGCGGGCTGCCCCAAAATGGAGCGGGGCGTGCCTGGCCTGGCCATTTTTCTGCGTGCTAGGAAAATTCAAGTCCGCAGCCAGCCCGCGGGGCGGTCCGTTTTTATTTTTTATTTTTTAAATAAAATCTTATTTTCATGTTAAGAATTATATAAAAAAAGTAAAAATAAAAAATACTATTATATATTAAAGCATTCTAACGGGATATAAAAGAATACAAATATACTTTCGAATTTAACCAATATAAATTCTAATTATAATAAAATAAAAAATTCTAAAAAAAAGCAAGCCCGCCCCGGCCCGCGAAAATCCAGGGGCTTAATGGGGCGGGCTAAAGCCCGCGATTATACGGGCTGAGAAATGCAAGTCCAAACCCGCCCATTTACGTGGGCTGACGGGCCAGCCCGCGGGTTTTGACCCGTTTTGACAGCACTAAAATCATTGTTTAAAAGTGAATCACATTTCATTATTATTTCATAGTATAATAAATATAGAAAAATTATTTAATAAAACTTTTATGGAGTGCAAACTTGAATAAAGTGTTCTATTCGTCACAGCCCACCCAAACCTACGTACACAGATTTGGATTTTGGTATTAGTTTTGTTTTTAATTTATATTATTTTATATTTTTCTTGTTAAGAATTATGAAATACTTATTTATAAGTTAATCACACTTTATTATATTTTATAAAATAATAAATATTAAATAAATTATTTGATTACTTTTTTATATTTATTTGAATTACTTTATAATCTTTAATGATTTATATTTATATTCTCTAATATTTTTAAGTTTCTTACATCTTTAAAATTGATTAAATAATAATATGAATATAAAAAAAGTTTATATATATATATCTTGATTTCAAGTTTTGAGATTTATTTAATATTATATAATAATATTTTATATTTTATTTACAAAAGTTTTCAATTAATATCATGTCCCGGCACCTCATTTTTAAATATATTTTTTTATTAGGCAAGTTCTTATTTTATAATATTTATTTATTTATTTTCTCAGATTTATGAAATAATATTTTAAAGTTACACTTTATTATATTTTTATWGAATAATAATATTATATAACAAAATGGAAGGTTATTTATACTATAGTCTTTTTTGCAATAACACTATACAAAGAGTTGGAGTTGGCCCATCAGTGTTATATGTGAACATAAACTAATAGATCTTGAATTGAATCATATGAATATCATGTTATTTTAATTGACACATCAATTGTCATGTAAGTTGTGAGCTTAGGTGGGGAGCGACACATGTCAGTTGGTCATTCGCATGAGGGCTCCCAAATCTCTTGGTTGTCCAAACCAATAAATTTTTTAGACTTGGGATGCACCAGGAGTCGACATTTCAGAAACGAACTAAGGAGAGTGCGACACGTGTCATCCGAAACAACAATAAAGCGACAAAAAAGTTAGGTCTCAACGCAATTAGTATAATGGGTTTAATATATATATATATATATATATATATATATATATATATATATATATATATATATATATGTGTGTGTGTGTGTGTGTGTGTGTGTGTGTGTGTGTAGGTGGGATATATAACACATGAATTTAATAAAAACAAGCAAAACCTAAAGAAACAAAGAAAGAAAGAAAGAAAGAAAAAAGGTTCCATTATCTTTTTCAACCATTAAGTTTATGGCCGCCTTCCATGAATTCACTCTTTGAACATTAATCAACAACGAATACGCATTTTATTTGATTAAGAAAATAAAGAAAAAAAGGGAAAAGAAAGGAGAGAATCCGACAGTTCTAGAAAATCCCAAGTTTTACCATCAAGTTGTGACACGTGAATGATTTTGGGAAAAAACACAGATCGCTTGTGAAAATTGTCCTTAATGGCCCAAATAAAAAAATTGTTGGACTAAAATTGATAACTTGCATTTGAGTGAGACTAGTTTTGGACATTTTTATAGATGTGGGACTATCTTTGAAATATTAAAATGATGACATGACATTATATGCTGGAATTTCTGCCACGTGCATGCCACGTAAGTGGTTCATGCCAAAATTGACCTCAAATCGACCCAAATTAAAAATTATGGGAATAAAATTGAGTAATTTCATTTGAATGCGATTGGTTTTAAATATCCCTATAGTTATGAGACTAATTTTGAAATTTTCCGAAAAATTATTAAAACTAGAAAAGAATTAAACAATAGTTGTCGTGGATGTAAGGGTTCTGGTCGCAAACGGTGGTGGTCGTCGGCAAGACTAGTATCGTTACTCAAAATCTTATCAGGAACCCAATGAGACAAATTTTAGTTTAAACGGACGCTAGAGCTGGCCGTAGTCGAAGCCGGAAGTTGCTGATTTTATGTGTGAAAAATAAAAACGAACTCCGATTGACCTGAGATTTTGGAGGTCAGCTCAAATGATAACAAAACTCAATAATACATGTTTAAAGTTTAATGGACATCGAATATGGTTGGAATTGACATCGAAAGTTGTTGCTTTTCTGTGTGAAAAAAGTGTGAAAATGAAAATTTTAACCGGTGAGTTAACAAGCAAACGAATTCCAATTAACCTGAAACTTTGCAGGTCAACTCAAAAAAATATGACGGAGTTGATGGTGGTGGCGCGTGGACGTCGAGAAAAATGATCTATGTAAGCATGTTAGTGTGTGTGAGAGAGAGGAAAAACAAGTTCTTGCCTTTGTCACAGAGAGAGGAAGTGCAAACGATTAATAGGAAGAAGAGATATTAGGTGGAGTATTGTCGTTATTTTATGTATAAATATTTGTTATTAGGCAATGGAAAAAAATAAAAAAGAATTTACATAATGTAATGGATACAAATGCGCATTACTGTGTGTTTATCGTGTGTATGAAGATTAGTTATTAGGCGGAGTAAAAAAAGGAATTACATAATGTAAGGGATACAAATGTGCATTACTATGTATTTATTGATCCTTCGTTAAGAAAATTGTGAAGCCCCGTATATTTACTCATATAATTGATTTAAATTAATTTGATTATTCTTTATATCACTATTTTTATTTCATTTCAATTTAAATATTTTATTACAATAATATTTTATTGGAATGTATTTTGGAAATTATAAAATTTTTATTTTTATATATTTTATTTTGAAGCGAGATCAAATACACATTGTATATTTTTATTTGGATTAAACGTATTAAATTGGACTCAAAATCTTTTAAACCTATTCAATTAGATGGGCCCAAACCATTGAGTCCAGCCCAAAGATTTGGGCCCAAATACTGAGCTCAAACCCAAATCTAAACCGCCTTATCACTCCTTCTTATAGCTACGATTTGATCATATTAACCTAAGCCACAACACAGTTTTTCCTATCTAGCCGTTTTCTTCTTTGTCATGAGCTACCAAGCACCACCGCCTTGTGGCTGCTGAATTCGTCGGCACCACGAAGAAAATACAATCATTGGATTTTAATGAAACTTTTATAGTGCATATCCATTTTCATAAGGTTTCCAATGAAACCTCCCAATCGTTGATCGGAGCTCTAGATCATCATAAAAATACCGGCGAATTTCCTATCACTGCCATGATTCGGGTTGGCGCCGTCGAACTTCGACAATCATTTTCTGGCGAACAGCAGGTCCAAAATTGTTATTTTATATATCGAGTTGTTTGTATTGGTGAGTAGTATTTAATCATATAGTTAATTTTGTGAACCGATTCCGGAGAACGTGATGGGGCCACGAACGCCGCTCGCAGGCGATCGCCCGTTCCGGCCTTTCAGATTGTCGGAATTTAATGAATTTTATATAAACTGGAAGCCCTTTTCATGAGAAACGTTTTGCTGGTCTCGAATTTTAGTTTTGATATTTATTTATGACTGTGTGTAATTGTGTACGATGTGCGTATGTCTTTGCACGACATATGTGCATGTGTGATGAATCGAGAATTTGATGAGTGTTTTGGTGACGTTTGATGTTGCGATGGTTGCCGGAGAGGGTAAGGGCCGATAGGGAAAGAGACGGGCATGGCAAGATGTTTTTAGAAAGTTTGGGGGCTAAAAATAAATGGGTCAAAAATTGAGGGATATGCTTTTGAGAATTAGATAGAGTTTTGGACCAAATTGAACATTTTAAAAACTTCGGTTTGACACCTAAAACTTTCAATTTAGTCCTCCTAAACTCATTTTTGATTTATTACAAACTGACCCCAATCAGAGTCTTCAAAATTTCAGATTGACCCCACAAACTTTTCAAAGTTCCAAAAATCTCATTTTGACCCCAATTACTTTATTAATTTCTCAAAACCATACAACTTTCTTATTTTTGAGCCGAATGGGTCAAACGACTTCCAAATGAGTTCAAACTCGAACCATAGCTTCGTTATAACATCCTCCTATGTAAGATGTAACTAAAATTATAAATTTACCCTTTGAACTCCAGACTTCAAGAATTGAGGCTCGAACGTTCTTATTATCATATTTCACATGGTAGATTATTATTTTCACTTCCAAGTGTATTAAGAACTTAGATATTTCTATATTATATTTATATTTTTTATAATTATATTATATTTTAGTACTCAACATGGGCTTTTATTTGGAAGTGACGAGGCCTTTCATGTACTGATCAGAAACCTCGTAAAGTCGTCGTAACATATGCTTGATTTTCGAAATAACCTCAATGAAGGTGAGCAAATCTTTATTAACTGGGGAGTTTTAAAATTCTCAAATCATAATGCCTTGTTTTTGCTTATCTGTGAGTAAAATATTTTTAACTGGAAAGTTTGAGATTTTTCAAATCATAAAGCAATTGTTGCTTGAAAATATTTTTCTGCTTGTATAAGCCTTTTGAAAAATAGTATTTTGAGGGAAAATATGCAAGTGTGCATTGCCCTCGTTCTTGTGCTTAATCATAAGTTCAATAATATGATTTTATATCAAAGGTATTGATATATTTTGTACTCGACTGTTGTTATCGACTGTCTGTTATCGATTATTACTGTCAACTGTTACTATTTGTCATTGTCACTGTTAATCAATCGAGCAGATTTCCTGTGGTTCTTTCTTAACACTCGTGGTACCTATTCCCATTTTTCCTGGTCGGGTCGGAGACGACGGCAGAATTTTAGTCGTAGATTGGGTATACTCCAAAATATGACGTACCTTGGGTTTGAATCCCATAGCCAAAGGGATGTCGAGCCTATTGGGAGAGATAAGGCGACTGAGGTTTCGACCTATTGTAGTGTCACCTTTCATGGTGAGTGGAGACGTGTGGGTCGATATTTGATCGACATCGATTCTACATTTATGTGAGTTCATCTGGCTCGGAAGCTAAGTGCTACATGTGGGAGCCACCTCTAGAGTCCTTCGGGAGCTAAGTGCTACGCGCGGGAGCTACCTCTAGAGTTTCGTACTCGGACACTCACTAATCGGATTGACTATTTTAGAACGAGATAGATTTTCGTGTATATTCAACTGTTAACTGTTTCAATTGATTTCTTAAAAACAAGTTAGTATTATCTATTTGTTCTAAATGTGATGATTGGTTAGTTTTTAAGAAAATATATTATTTATTTAATTTTAAAATGTTTTAATTTTGAAGCTGCTGACTGGAGTTTTGTTAAACGTATAAAAAGAGTTTTGCACACCAAGTGCTTTGATTATTTTATGAAAATTATTTTCTAAACTCCTGTCAGTTTTATATTTTAAAAGAAAATTTGTATTTCATTTGCTTGCCCTCACTGAGCTCTTTTAGCTCACGCTCTCGTTTGTTTTAAACAAAACTCTCCACTTATCGGCGATAATGCAAATGATGTTGACTTCGATTTTCAAGGTGAAGACTGACTCGTCTAGAGATTTTCTTTTGTCGACTTCCTTTTATTGTGTTTTATGTATATGAATGCGAAATTAAGGTCAGATTTTGTTTTATTTATTTATTTTATTATTATTAAGGTAATATTTTATTTGGGGCATTACAGAAGTGGTATCAGAGCTTGAGTGCAAAGGAGTTGCACTTAAGCGTACCTAGGATAGGGTATTTGGCCTGTGATTGGATTGTCTCTGCCATTTTGGACTTCAGAATTAGAATATTAGTAATGACTTTGGCAGTGGAAGGAGTAACTACCAACTTATGTCGATTAGATAGTAGGTTGACGTGAGGATTTTCATCTTCAGGTTGTCAAACTTGAACATCAATTCTTTTACTGCGTAACCTCAACCTCCTTCTAATTTCAATACTTGTCTGAGTTCTTGTTTATCTTGAAGAGTTGCTCTTAGTTCAAGAGTGATGTGGCCTGAATAGCCAGACATGGATAAGGGTAGATCTAAATGATGATTATTAAGGAAAAGCCAGAAGACTTGGCCCGACCAGTCTTATGGAAGGCCTGACTCGGTCTTCTCGAAAAAAGGGTCAGAGATATATCGAAAGAGGGATCAGCACAGCTCAGGAATTGTCTTGACCTGGCATGTATTCTCCCATGAGATAACCTGGAGAGAGCAGAATCGTGACAGGTCTGGTATCCTGATCGCCTAAAAGGGAACAGGTGGGACCACTTGTCGGAATTAGTTACGTAACAGCCCTTGATTCGCGGCCAGTGTTTCCGAGATCCCGGATGGGGTCCCCACTAAGGAAAACTATAAATAACCCAGCCTCAAGGCTGGGAGAGGTATGTCATTCTTGTGCATTCTTTTCATTGCGCACTAAAACACTCCATAACGCATATCTGACTTAAGCATCGGAGAGGTTTCCACCGAAAAACCCCCGGTGGTCCTTTTCTGACGTGTTTTTGGGTGCAGGTCAGGCGTGCACAGGGCGAAGTACTGGTTTCAGGCGTTATTATATTTTCGAGTGAAACAATTGGCGTCGTCTGTGGGAAATTCGTTCAAAGCTAAGGCGTGAGTAACACATGGATTTGGAAGGGCTCCGGCGAAATTTAGTGGCGAGTTGGGTGGTACGCCTAGCTCTGCCGCACCATGGGGTATGCCAAAGCCCACGGGAGCATCAACGACAGGACCAGCAGAGACAGGGCCATCGGCAACGGCCGGGACAGGAACCATGCAGCCCCCCTCCGGCGGATCCACACCTGCTGATGGTGGATCTCTTAACGAAAATTTCCTTAGGCAGCTGTCCGAGCTCATCAGAAAGGCTGTGGAAGTGGCTGTAGAGAAAAAGCTCGCGGAATTCTCGACGCCCCTGTCCAAAGCGCCCTCGTCCTAGAGTTTCCCGCCACCGGATACAGAGCCACCGCGTGCCCAGCGCACGGCCAGGACTCCTCTCCGGGATGATGAAGAGAATTCTTTAGCTTCTGCAAGCGAAACTTCGAGCCAAACCAACCCGGACCTCATTGAGCAGATGCAAAACCTGCAGAAAGAGGTCAGGGAATTCAAGAGAAAAATGGCGGGTACAGGGATGGCGCCGGCGCGAAGAGGCACGCCGTTCATTGAGGCGGTTATGCGCGATGATATGCCAGCCTCCTATAGATCCCTGGGTTTTGAGTACAGTGGGACAACAGAACCATGGGATCACCTGGGCCATTTCGAAATCGCAGCGGCTGTGCAAAAGTTCTCAGATGCGGTCATGTGCCGGGTCTTCCCAATAACTTTCACTAAATCAGCCTAGCTCTGGTTTAGCCAGCTGCCGCCACGTTCTATCAGCAACTTTGACGAATTCAACTCGGCAGTCCTGCATCAGTTCACCAGCTGCAGGAAATATCAGAAAATGCCGCTAGAGCTGTTCAGTTTGAAGCGGAAGGAGAATGAGATCCTACGTGCTTATATCAACCGGTTTACAAATGCGAAGCTCGAAGTGTCGTCCGCATCGGAAGAGCTCCTGGTTAATGCGTTAGCACAAGGGCTCAGGAGAGGAGAGTTTTTCCAGTCGCTGGTTGTGAAGCCAGCACTGAAGTTTGGAGAACTCTTAGAGAGAACAGAGAAGTACATTCATTTGGAAGAGGCCCTAAAAATAAAGGAGGAAGGATAGAAGAAAAGAGAAAGGTATGAAAGAGAGGACAGAGTGCCAATAAAGAGGTCCAAGCCAGACCAAGCTGGAGGGCGACCTCGCTTTGACAAATACACGCCTCTGGAGACCCCTCATGGGGAGATTTTGCAGACGATCGAGAGATATCCCGATCTCAAGTGGCCTAAGACTTACTCTCAGAAGCCGAGAAAGGAAAGGTCTGACCGATTCTGTAGGTACCATAATAAATATGGCCATGATACAGACCAGTGTACCCACCTGAAGGACGAGCTAGAGAGAATGGTGCAGGTTGGGCACCTCAAAGAATATGTGCGGATGAGGAGAGAAGAGTCCAGGTCTGGCTACCACAGTCGTGATCGGCCCCAGGGGAGCAAACAAGAGCAGGATAATGGGTGGAATGGCGGAAAATGAAATGATCAGGCCCAGATAATACGAGGAGAAATCCAAATGATCATTGGTGGTGAGTGGGACGAGCACTCTAAGCGAACTCAACACAGCTATGTCCGTGCTGCAAGAGATCTGATTATAAGGACATGTGAGGTGGGGAAGATAGCACCGAGTTAGAGCATATGTTTTGGTTCTAAAGATGAGGATGGTATCCTGGCGCCTCACATGGATGCCTTGGTCATAACGGCCACTATCGCAAATTACAATGTCAAGTGAGTATTTGTTGACACAGGAAGATCCGCCGACATCCTTTTTTATGATTGTTATCGGCAGCTCAGGCCGGATGTGGAAATGGAGGAAGTGACAACCTCATTGGTAGGGTTTGCAGGGGGAGCTCTGAAACCCTTGGGAGCAGTCACACTTTTGGTAACACTGGGGGAAGAGCCGTATAGAATGACTAAAATGATACGGTTCTTAGTGGTAGATGCACCATCTTCATACAACGTTAAGCTAGGACGACCATACCCGAGTCAGTTCCAAGCGGTGGTTTCTGTATACAATATGAAGATGAAGTTTCCCGCGCGGGATGGAACGGGCGAGGTTAGGGGTGACCAGTATGCGTCTAGGCAAACGTATGTTGAGTGCGTCTGACGTAATGAGGAAGAACGGCAGAGAAAGAGAGCTATGGTGGAGAGAGCACAGCCATAGCTGGCTCCGAGAGAAGAAGGACTGATGATGGTAGAAATGGTTCCGGGGGATGACAGCAGAATGGTGCGAGTGGGAACAACATTAAGCCTGGAAATCTTGGTAGACCTGGTCCAATTTCTGAGGAGTAATGCGGATGTCTTTTCCTGGTCTCCTCAAGACCTCGTGGGTATAGACCCGGCAGTCATTGAACACCACCTCAATATCAGCCCTGGAGAAAAACTAGTGAAGCAGCGAAAGCGTAATTTCGGACCGGAAAAGGAGGCAATCATTGAGGCTAAGGTGGAGAAACTGCTGAAAGCTAAGCACAATCAGGAAATACAATTTCCTAAGTGGCTCTCTAACACAGTACTGGTCCCTAAAACCCTAGACGATTGGCGCATGTGTATAGATTTTCGCGATCTCAACCGCGCTTGCCCCAAAGATTATTATCCTCTTCCTAGGATAGACCAATTAGTTGACTCCACATCTGGATGGGAGCTATTAAGCATGATGGACGCCTCACAAGGCTATCACCAGATCAGGCTTGCAGAGGAGGACTGGAAGCGGGTTAGTTTTATAACCTCGAAAGGAACGTACTTTTACGTTGTGATGCCGTTTGGGCTCAAGAATGTGGGTGCCACGTATCAGAGGCTGGTGGATAAGATGTTCAAAGCACAGTTGTGAAGGAACATGGAGGCATACGTTGATGACATGTTAGTCAAAAGCGTGAGGGCGGCCTCGCATGTGGATGATCTGAGGGAAACCTTCGAGACCCTGAGGAAGTACAGGGTGAAGCTTAACCCTAATAAATGTGCGTTGTGGGTCAGAGCTGGCAAATTCCTGGGGTACAAGGTTATTGAGAAAGGGATCGAGGCTAACCCTGAAAAGGTAAGAGCTATAATGGAAATGCAAGCCCCAAGAAATATCAAGGAAATGCAGTGCTTGGCAGGCCGAATCAATGCCCTGAGCAGATTCGTCTACCGTTCAGCTGAGAAAAGCCTACCGTTCTTCCAGGCCTTGCGTAAAAAAGGCTCGTTTTCAATGGAGTGGTGAATGTGAGGAAGCGTTCTATAGGTTGAAAGAGCACTTGGCTGGCATGACATTACTCACCAATCCAATCCAGGGTGAACCCTTAATTTTGTATCTGTCAGTAGGCCAGCAAGCCGTCAGCTCTGTCTTACTTAAAGAGAAGGGAAAGGTACAGAATCCAGTGTATTATTGGAGTAAAGTGCTGCACAAAGAAGAGGTTCGATATGTAGAAGTGGAGCGAGCAGTACTAGCCTTAGTTAGAACAGCAAGAAAACTGCGTCCATACTTTCTCTCACATAGCATAGTGGTGCGAACGAATCTGCCATTGAAGGCCATCATGGACAAACCAGAGGCGTCAGGGCGATTGGTCAAGTGGATAATTGAGCTCAGTGAGTTCGATATAACCTTCGAAGCCAGAACAGCTATTAAAGCTCAGGCACTGGCTGACTTCATGCAGGAAATGACCAGCTCTCCCGAGGACAAAAAAGAATGGATGATTTTTACGGATGGTTCGGTAGGAAACCAGGGCTGTGGTGCAAGAATAATATTAATTGATCCAACAGGTATAGCTACTGAGTATGCAGTGCGGATGAACTATGCTCTGTCCAATAACGCTGCTGAGTATGAGGTCCTTCTGAGAGGAGTTCGAATGGCAAAAGACTTGGGGGAAACAAGGTTGATTCACAGATGGTGTGTAGGAAAATAAGTGGCGACTTAGAGACGAGAGATGAACACATGCAGAGATATCTAGCTCGGTTCAAGGAACTAGCCAAGGATATGAAGGCCCTGAGTGTCCTTCAAATTCCTAGAGAAGAAAATGGGAGAGCTGGTTATTTAGCTAAGGTAGCCAGCTCAGCTGTCGATTTCCAGGAGAGAGTAATCACTTTATTGATGGCTGACAATGAATTTGGGACAAAGCTGGTATGTTCGGTGGAGGAAGGAGAGGACTGGCGCTCTCCCATCAAGACATATCTGAAAAAAGGAGAGCTGCCAGAGGACAAGAAAGAGGGACTGAAGGTGAGAACCAGGTCTTCCCGATTCTGTTTAATTAAGGGGACGTTGTTTCGGCGAGGATACGGGCAGCCCCTATTGCGCTGTCTAAGTTTAAAGGAGGGCACTCATATCCTCAAAGAAATCCACGAGGGCTATTGTGGTAACCATATGGGGGCAAGGGCCTTGGCCAGTAAAGTAATACGAGCCGGTTATTTTTGGCCATCGCTACGGAGAGAGGCTGAGGATTTCGTTAAGAGATGTGAGAAATGCCAGAAAATGTCTCCATTGACTCACCAACTAGCAGAGGAGCTCATGACAATGATCTCTCCCTGTCCCTTTGCGAATTGAGGGATAGACCTGGTCGGCGCATTCCCAATGGCTCCATCCCAGAAGAGATTTTTAATCATAGCCATCGATTACTTTAGAAAATGGGTTGAAGCCGAGGCTCTGGCGAAAATCACGGAAGAGGCGGTGATGGGGTTTATCTGGAAAAATATTATATGTCAATTTGGTGTTCCAAGGGTCATGATCTCAGATAATGGTACCCAGTTCATTGGAGCCAAAATTAGGGCTTAGTGCGCCGAAATGAAAATCTAGCAACACTTCACATCTGTTTACCACCCGCAAGCAAATGGGCAAGTCGAGGTGACCAATCGCGTCCTTTTCCAAGGACTCAAGGCACGCTTAGATAGATCAGGGGGTAAATGGGCGTAAGAGCTAAGTGCAATACTCTAGGCCTACCGCACTAACCCTAAGGAAAGCACCGGTGAAACCCCTTTCAGCTTGGTTTATGGCATGGATGTCGTCATCCCCGCGGAGATCAGCCTTGAAACCCACCGAATACAAAACTTTGATGAAAATCAAAATAACGCATTGATGCGAGATGCGCTGGATCTAATCGAAGAAAAAAGAGAGCAGGCAGCGATTAGGATGGAGCATGTGCGAGGACAATTCGGGCTGCTTATAACAAGACAGTCCGGAAGAGGTATTTCCAGGTGGGAGATCTGGTCTTACGAAGGGCTGACCTGGGAAAGGCCAAGGGAAAGCTGGATGCTACATGGCAAGGGCCATTTCGGGTCACACAGGTCTTAGCAGGTGGCGCTTACAAGTTGGAGGAATTAGATGGGGCCGAGATACCCCGAGCATGGAATATCTCGAATTTGCGTAAATTTTATGTGTAATATGATTTTTGCAAATTTTGTTTATATAATGATAATGCAGGTTTATCTTTGTTTTATAAAAAGTGAATTTCTCTAACGCTAGGATTGGCTATGGGCGGATGCCCCATTTTCCTGACCTGATTGTCAGTTTAAGCCAGGATTGGCTAAGGGCGAATGCCCCATTTTCCTGACCTGATTGTCAGTTTAAGCAAGAATTGGCTAAGGGCGGATGCCCCATTTTTCCTGACCTGATTGTCAGTTTAAGCCAGGATTGGCTAAGGGCGAATGCCCCATTTTCCTGACCTGATTGTCAGTTGAAACCAGGATTGAGCCCATGAAAATTCCTGACCTGATTGTCAGATGAGGCCAGGATTGGCTAAGGGTGGATGCCCATGAAAATTCCTGACCTGATTGTCAGATGAGGTCAATATTGGCTAAGGGCGGATGCCCATGAAAATTCCTGACCTGATTGTCAGATGCGGCCAGGATTGGCTAAGGGCGGATGCCCATGAAAACTCCTTACCTGATTGTCAGATGAGGCCAGGATTGGCTAAGGGCGGATGCCCATGAAAATACTTGACTTTATTGTCAGTTTTAAGCCAGATTTGGCCGATGGCGGATGCCCCAATTCACCAGACCTGATGGTAGTTCAAAAGCCAGGATTGGATTAATTTGAAATCCTTAATTCGATTGATTTAATTGAACAGATAAATAAGAAACAGCTGAACATTCTCGGAGAAAATACTCTGGCATTTATCATAAAATTCTGGCAATATAAAGAAAATTGCACACGCCTTCTACGAAGACTGGCAAAATTGATTACAACTGCAGGAAATAAAAAGAAGAGTGAAATTCGAAAAGCCTAGAAGCATTTATCCATGAGAAGTAGAAGCCCTCCGATCAGAGGCCAGAAGGCGGCGGACACGCCATAGCTCACGTTCAGTTTCATGGTAACGCTGTCGATACTTATCGGATCGCTCAGAGAGGGCATGGGCTTTGCCGGCAGCGATGGTCAGCCGGTTCACCGACTCCGTCAAGTCGGCCTTCTCTTCTTGCAGCTAACAATTCAGCCAATTCAGCTAGTGTAGCTCGGCCCACTCTCGCTTATAGTGGCACTTCTTCTGTCTCTTCCTCTCTAAGAGCCGGTACATGTAGCTGATCTTCTCCCAGAGAACAGATAGTTTATCTGAAAGCTTAGGATTTTCAACTAACAGAGAGAGGTTCTTTCGTTTCACAGAGTCAAGTTCTTCGAGCAAGGAAGGAGAAGCCATTGCGGAAATTGAAAGATAACAAATCATATACGCACATATATAAAGGAAACGGAAGCACGTGCCAGGGAATAAAAAGTACTAGGGTTTTCGGAAGATCAGGAAACCCTAGAATCCCAAGAGTCATTACAAGACAAAAAAACACTCATTATCATTAAAAGATTGTTCAATGCGTACAAGTCCAGAAAATATAAAGACAGACCAGCCACACAGGCAAACAACAGGTCTGGTCAGAAAATTAAAAGGAGCTAACCTAAACCCCAGCATCCAGCTCTTCAGCAAGCTGCTCCACCACCTCCTCTACTGGTGAACCTGGTGAAGGTCCACCTGGCAGCTCACCCAGACCTGCGAAGGTTGGGGAGGGAGAAGAGGCAGGAAGAGCTAAAGTGAGAGCCTGGTCTAGTTGAGGCTGCTTTGGCGCAGGAGAACGGAAAAGGGTAAGGACATGCTCAGCAAACTCAGCTGCTCTGCTAGTATGCAGGCACTCTCTCTCCTGAGCAAAAGTGAAAGAAGTGGGCTCGGTGGGAGTCTCCAGAGGCAGCTCTCGATCGAAAGGAACCCCGGGATGGCCTGAGTCCCACTTGGCCTGCTCGTCCAGAGCAAAGTAGTAGTAGCCCATGGCCTCTAGAACAAGCAGTGAATAAAGTTCCTTGGACCCTAGGAAGGCTTTACCGGCCTCCTCCCGGGCGAGATGGACCAACCTCAAACCCTTTTCAGAGTTTAAGAATCCGGTCTCCCACCCGTCTCTGGCTTTTGCCAGGGCCTCATCAGCTAAGATCCTCACTTCCGTCAGAGCCTCATCCCGCGCTTCAGAGCGGGCCATCTCTACCACCTTTGCCTGGGCCTTCTTCACCTTGGCTAACTCATCCTTTAGCCCTTTCAGCTCACCCCTCTGCTTTTTTAGCTCAACTCCCCGCTCCTTGGCCAGATTGTCAAAACGCCGCTCCTTCCCGCGCAGCTCCTTATTTTCTTTAATCGCATCAAATTGTATCATAGATCTTGTGGCCCGAGTGGCCAAGATAGCCCTCTTGGAAAGAGCCTGATTACAAGAGAAGGGATTAATACTTAGGCAAATGATATAAAAGGAAGAAGAAAAGGAAAGAAGAATTTACCCGAGCCTCGTCCTGGCACCATGACTCCAGAAGTTTGCGGTCACTCATCTTCTCTAGGACCTGCTGGTCCGTGGATAAGCACTGCCCGTGCATATACTAGAGAGCCACCTCCCCTGGGAAATTCAAGACGGTATTAATGAAGGGGGTGGCGCTGCGGGTGACCGGAGCCTGGTCTATTAGGGCACGACTGCCCTGAATTGTGCGGGGCCTCTTAGCCAGAGGAGTCTCATCCTCCTCGGACTCGGAGGTAGGGATCCTTGCCACTGTAGGGCGAGGATGCAGCCGTGAAGGGATGGAGCTCGGCACTCGGAAGGGAAGGGAGCTCTGGATTTGGGAAGAGGAGGCAGAGCCCACTTCCTGAGCTCTCGGCTCTGGGGCAGCCTCCGTCCCTTGTTTGCGGGCAGCAATCATTTGGCGCATCATCTTTGCTGAAAAATACAAAGAGAAGATAAGAAACTTATGAAAAATAAGGTATCAAGGACAGACCATGATAAAAAAGATTTTACCAATCTCCCGGGTCAAAGGGCTTGTCTCCTCTCGCTCATTAAAGAAGTCTAAAACGTGAGGTAAGAGGAGGTCAGTTACATGAAGAGGATTCTCGTTAAGGGTGGAAATGATTTTTAGCAAACGGGGAGACCTATCTACAGAGGATAGATGATTATATGAGGGAAGCTTCTCAATGGGTTTAGGGTCAAAACCCCAGTCTCCGTCACAGTAGACAAAAAAGAATTTCTTCCTCCAGGCTTTGTTAGAGGAAGGGAGCCCATGCAAGAAATGAACTCCAAGTCTGGCGCTAAGATAGAAGCAGCCAGGGTTGGAGCTCTTAGCCTGGTAGAGCTGGTATAAGGTCTGAGCTGTGGGATTCAGACCAGCATACCGCATGGCCAGATTATAACACACTATGATCCTAAAGGAGTTGGGGGTAAGTTGAAAAATGGGTATTTTATACATGGCGGCAATTCTAAAATTAGAGGGTTTACGGGAGGCACAAACCCGCCTGGAACTGGTCGGCGTAGAAGGTCAAGCGGCCTTCCGACGCTTGGCACGCCAGAATACCCGCCGGAGGGCGGTAAGGGTCAAATTATTCAGGGAATTTATATTTATAGAGAATTTCTTCAACGGATCTATCGCTGAGGATGGAGGTAACTTTTGGATGATCAGGGACCGGCGGGGGATATTCTAGAGACGATGAGGAAGAAGCGGCGGTCGTCGTGGCTGCCGAGAGAGAAGACGGAAAGGGCGAGGAAACTAACGTCGTCGGAGAAGAAGAAGTAGGAGGAGGAGCGTTGGGAGGAGACGATGTTTCTGACATTATCGAAAAAAAAGTAATAGGGAATCATAAAAGTACCTGGTATTTGAGGGTGTTCGAAAAAGCTGAGAAGCTTGAATTTGCTGGGTTGCTAGAGAGAGAAAGAGAAGCTCGAGAGTATTTTTCCAAAATGAAAACACGAAAAGTGAAAGAGAGAGAGAGAGAGAGAGTACAGCGGGAATATAAGGTAAAGAGATCATTTCAAAAAACGAAAATCAAGGAAAAAGCGGGATTTGATGGGATCCTCGCATTTAATGCAGGGCAGATGAACAGTACCCTAGGTGGTGAGCTGGAACGCCAATCTTCCTAGGGTAGGTCACGCGCCGCTGACTTGTCAGTACAGTACTTGAAAAGGCGTGGAGGTATGGTAACCGTTTCGGGATATGGACCGATGCCACTAATGCCAATGATTAGGCCTGGTTACCAGGCGGATTTTTAGGGATTTGTGCAGGTACGAGAAATAGAAAAAGGCGTGTGGGACCTCATTTACTCCTAAAGGCCTTGAAATTTTACTGATCTACCCCAACCATTTCGAGGGGAGGATTTGATGTGGCCTGAATAGCCAGACCTGGATAGGTCTAGATCTAAATGATTATTATTAAGGAAAATCCAGAAGACTTGGCCCGACCAGTCTTATGTAAGGCCTGACTCGGTCTTCTCGGAAAAAAGGGGTCAGAGATATATCCAAAGAGGGATCAGCACAGCTCAGGAATTGTCCTGACCTGGCATGTATTCTCCCATGAGATAACCTAGAGAGAGCGGAATCGTGACAGGTCTGGTATCCTGATCGCCTAAAAGGAAACATGTGGGACCACTTGTCAGAATTTGTTGCGTAACGGCCCTTGATTTGCGGCCAGTGTTTCCGAGATTTCGGATGGGGTCCCCACTAAAGAAAACTATAAATACCTCAGCTTCAAGGCTGGGAGAGGTATGTCATTCTTGTGCATTCTTTTCATTGCGCACTAAAACACTCCATAACGCTTATCTGACTTAAGCATCGGAGAGGTTTCCACCGGAAAACCCCCGGTTGTCCTTTTCTGATGTGTTCTTGGGTGAAGGTCAGGCATGCACAGGGCGAAGTACTGGTTTCAGGCGTTATTATATTTTCGGGTGAAACAAAGAGCCTAGCATTTTCGTTACTTATAAGTTATCAACTCCTTGAAATTTGGAATTTAGCATTACATTTCTCTTCTCGCGAATCTCAAAGGGAAGCTTGATTAGTTAAGCAATTCTTGAAACATGATGTTCTAATGAGAGTCCAAACTCAACTACCAGTCTTAAAGGAGTTAGAGACCTATAAAATTCAAAAGCTTCGTCAAGAAAGTGTAGCAGGCGAACTTGCATAAGTCACTGATGCTGATTATTATGATGAAACTTTTGAAAAACTGAATAGAGAAGTCAATGAGTGGATATCTTCAACATCACAAATGGTTGAATTAATGAAAGAGCTGAACAAGTAAGATATAAGTTATCAGAAGGCTGACGCAAACTAGAGGATACTCTAGATACGATATCAATTGACATCAAAGAATATAATATTTCTCGAGCAATACGAGGTGACCTCTTATGCATAGATAACCATTTAAGTTTTAGTTATCACTAGTTATTTAAGGATTTCCGATCTACTAGTTTAGGTTAGTCATCTTTATGAATATATTAGTGTTTCACTATCAGTGTTATATCTTGTCTAATGAAACTTTAATTCAGTTTCATTCCAAATGGCTATTCTATTTATACTTTCATTTAGAATATATATACTTTGTATTCTACCTTTATTCAAAATAGAGTTATTTCACATGATACCTTGCCATCTTCAACCTATTATTTTATTATCCCGCTAGATAAGCAATCATTTATTACTTCATTCTTTACTTTTGAGATAATCTTGATCATTCCTTTCTTATACATAAATTGGTTAATTACTTATTGATCTTTTCAACTTTGTTCTATTTCTTTTGGGTGAACAAAAAACGTGATCTTTTCTTCTTAACCTCTCGCTAAGCCTTTTATTTCTTACTTAGACTTTTGCTATCCCAATTATCATTTCATAAAAATTAGGTCAGCTCAATTTAGTTATCTATTTGCATTCTCAGCAAGTACCTCGCTTCTTTACCTCATGAATAACTTATTCATTCATAGAGGATCATGTATTTGAGTGTGAAACATTTTTTTAAACTCTCTTATTTCGCATGGTACACTATCACCAGTTTATCTATTTTCCTTATAAATTCTAAACCTGAGAATTATCCAAGTCGTTATTGTATTCTTCTAAATGTTAGTATACTTGTCCTGTGAGGAATCACAATTTCATAACTTTCCTTACAAATGATTCTATTTTGTTATGAATTTCTTTACTAATGATTTTATTTTTCTATGATTGAAATCTTAACTGGCCCTTTTTTGTGAGAGTTAGATTTATGCTTCGTATCTAATGTTTGATAGTGATACTTTCTATAAATCAACAATAGTTTGGTCCCTCTTCCTAGAACTTTATTTGTTAACCATACTTTGATTTCTTCTTTTTGATAAATACTTCATTGTAATTAGAGGTTCTTTTATCGATCACATTTTATGATGTGATCACTCACATCTCTTTGTGACCATTATCCTAATGGATTTTGAATGAGAAATGAACCTCGCATATTCAATACGCTAAATATCAACTTTCGTTTCTAAATATTCCCATCTCCTATGAAACTATCTTCTGATTGTTAGGTTATTTTTATACCTACTCTCAAATCAACTAAATTGAGACTTTTATTGAATTTAGAAGGTTTTGATTCACGTTGTTCTCTTTATTTTGTACCTAAAACCTAACAAGTTTGATTGATCCATACTCAAGGTGGACATCTTAATTCCATTTCTTTACACTCTTAAGTATTTCTTTTACAGTTATTTGCTTATAGAAATCATCATGTCTGAATGCCTTTCATTATCGAGTTCTGACTTTGGATGTTTAAATATTCTATAAGTCACTAATTACTTTTATCATGAAATCTTTAGGATCATGAACCTCACTATCATTTCTTGTCCTTCAAGCTATGCTCTAAAAATTGTTGGGTCATTTGTTGCCAATGTTTTCTCTTTGAGCGTCAAGCTTGTTGAATTCTTTGGTTGTCTTCATTCACAATTATATTTTCAAATTTGCACTTTCTTAGAACAAGTTCTACCTTGCGCTTAATCTCTCGTTCTTAGTGATTCATTGTTTTGCACTCAATGTCAATGTGGGTCTCGTATTTTTTTTAATTCTCTTTTAATCTTGATTGTTCTAAATGTCATTTCTCACCTATTTGTCACTGAAACTTCAAGAAACTGATGTCGACTAGTTTCACTTGACACACTAATGTATCTTCAATACTTATTACCCAATCTACTTGATTATTCAAGAGATTCAATATTTCACTTACAAATTCTTCTTGTTTTCTCTATCAATGAATGATGAGTATACTTAAGTTAGTAGCCATCCTTTAATATTATGACCTTAGTAGTCCTTTTGTTCTACTTGATAGATTTTTCCTGATTGTGGAGCTCTTTAACACAACTAATTCCGAAATGCACATTGTACCCAAGTCTTTTGTTGACTTACTTTGATATACTAGTTCATATATGCACTGTTGAAATGAACTTAAGTTTTAATCACTTTTATTTTTGAGTTTATCTTCTGTCTTGGTGGAAGCGATTTTACCTTTTTACCTCACCTCGTTGTTCAATCACCGTTCTATTTTACTCATCCTTTATACTAAAAAATTTATTTTGTTTGCCTTCTAGGAATTGTACCTTCCTACCATTATTAGAATACTCATACTCACTTGTTTCGTTTTCTATACCAGTTGTGTTGCATCTTTGGCTGTTACTCTTTCTAAAGATTTAGATAAAATGGTAACCTCTGAAACTTTTCAATTTGTCTACCACTTGAAAATTTCTTTTTGTCTTCGTTAATTGTACCTTTTTTATTTGTATGTTCTAACAACTAGATATCTTATCATAAAATCTTACTCACATGTTTCTATCATTTTTCCCAGTCATAAACTTGCATTTGGACAAGTGCTCAAACCATATAAGTTCTCCTTGGGTATATTTCGGAATATGACGTGCCTTAGGTTTGAATCCAATAACTAAAGGGACGACGAGCCTACTAGGAGGGATAAAGGCGACTGAAGCTTCGGTTTATTGGAGTGTCACCTTTCATGGTGAGTGGAAACGTTCGGGTCGATGTTTGACCGACATCGATTCTATGTTTATGTGAGTTAATCTGGTTCGCAAGCTAAGTGCTACGCGTGGGAGCCACCTCTAGAGTCTTTCGGAAGCTAAGTGCTACGCGCGGGAGCCACCTCTAGAGTTTCGTACCCAGACACTCACTAATCGGACTGACTGTTTTAGAACGAGACATGTTTTCCTGTTTGTTCAACTGTTAACGGTTTCAATTGATTTCTTAAAAACATGTTAGTATTATTTGTTTGTTCTAAATGTGATAATTGGTTAGTTTTTGAGAAAATATATTTTTTATTTAATTTTAAAATATTTTAATTTTGAAGCTGCTGACTGAAGTTTTGTTAAACGTATGAAAATAGTTTCGCACACCAAGTGCTTTGATTATTTTATGAAAAAAATTTTCTAAACTCTTGTCGGTTTTATATTTTAAAAGAAAAATTTGTATTTCATTTGCTTGCCCTCACTGAGCTCTTTTAGCTCACGCTCTCGTTTGTTTTAAACGAAACTCTCCACTTATCGACGATAATGCGAATGATATTGACTTCGATTTTCAAGGTGAAGACTGACTCGTCTAGAGATTTTTTTTGTCGACTTCCTTTTATTGTGTTTTATCTATATGAAAGCAAATTTAAGGTGAGAGTTTTATTTATTTATTTATTTTATTATTATTAAGATAGTATTTTATTTGGGGCGTTAGAGATAGGTTTTGTATTGTAGTACTAGAATTGTTTGGACTACCTAAGATGGGAGTTTGGGGGCCAAACTACTTAAAGAAGGGGAGAATGTGAAGCCCCTGTATACACTCAGATAATTTATTTAAGTAAATTTTATTATTCTTTATATCAATACTTTTATTTCATTTCAATCTAAATATTTTATTACAATAATATTTTATTGGAATGTATTTTGGAAATCATAAAATCTTTATTTCTATATATTTTATTTTGAAGTGAGATTAAATACACATTGTATATTTTTATTTTGATTAAACGTATTAAATCGGACTCAGTCTTTTAAACCTATTCAATTAGATAGGCCCAAATCATTGAGCCCAACCCAAAAAATTGGGCCAAAATACTGAGCCCAAGCCCAAGTCTAAACCGCCTTATCAATCCTTCTTATATTTTCGATTTGACCATATTAACACATGCCACAACACAGATTTTCCTTTCCAGCTGTTTTCTTCTTTGCCATGAGCTACCAAGCACCACCGCCTTGTGGCTGCTGAATTTGTCGGCACCATGAAGAAAATCCAACCATTGGATTTTTACGAAACTTTTACAGTGCATAACCCTTTTCATAAGGTTTCCAACGCAATCTTTGGATCATTAATCGGATCTCTGGATCATCGAAAAAATACCGAAGAAGTTCTTATCACAGCCATAACTCGGGTTGGCGCCGTTGAACTTCGACAATCATTTTCCGGCGAACGGAAGGTCCAAAATTGTTGTTTTATATATCGAATTGTTCGTATTGGCGAGTAGTATTTAATTATATAGTTAATTTTATGAAACGATGCCGGAGAAATTGTGACAGTGCCACGAACGCCTCTCGCCGGCAATCGCCCGTTCCGGCCTTTCGGATTGTCGGAATTAATGAGTTGTATATTAACTGGAAGCCCTTTTCGTGAGAAACGGTTTGCTGGTCTCAAATTTCAGTTTCGATCATTATTTTCAACTGTCTTTTTAATTGTGTACGATGCGCGTATGTCTTTGTACGGCATATGTGCTTGTGTGATGTATCGAGAATTTGATGAGTGTTTTGGTGACGTTTGATGTTGCGGGTGTTGCCGGAGAGGGTCTGGGCTGATGAGGAAAAGAGACGGGCATGGAAAGATATTTTTAGAAAGTTTTGGGGATAAAATGAAATGGGTCAAAAGTTGATGGATATGCTTTTGAGAATTAGATAGAGTTTTGGACCCAATTGAAGATTTTAAAAACTTCAATTTGACACGTCAGACTTTCAATTTAGTCCTTCTAAATTTATTTTTAGTTTATTTCTAATTGACCCAAATCGGAGTCTTCAAAACTTCAGATTGACCCCACAAACTTTTCAAAGTTCCAAAAATCTTATTTGACTCCAATTACTTTATTAATTTTTCAAAACCGTACAACTTTCTTATTTTTGAGCCGAAATGGGTCAAACGACTTCCAAATGATTTAAAAATTGAACCATGTCTTCGTTATAACATCCTCCTACGTAAGATGTATTTAAAATTAAAAATTTACCCTTTGAACTCCAGATTTCAAGAATTGAGGCCCGAATGTTCTTATTATCATATTCCGCGTTTTAGATTATTAGTTTCACTTCCAAGTGTGTTAAGACCTTAAATATTAATTATATATTATGTTTATAATTTTTATAATTATATTATATTTTAGAACTCGACATGGGATTTTATCCGGAAGTGACGATGCCATTCTTGTACTGATCGGAAACCTCGTAAAGCCTTCGTAACATATGCTTGATTTTCGACAGAACCTCAATGAAGGTGAATAAATCTTTCTTAACTGGGGAATTTAAAAATTCTCAAATCATAATGCGTTGTTTTTGCTTATCTGTGAGTAAAATATTTTTAATTGGAAAGTTTGAAAATTTCCAAATCATGAATCACTTGTTGCTTGAACATATTTTTCTGCTTGTATAAGCCTTTTGAGAAATAGTATTTTGAGGGAAAATATGCAAGTGTGCATTGCCCTTGTTCTTGTGCTTAATCATAAGTTCAATTATATGATTTTATATCAAAGGTATCATTTGAACTCGAATGTTGTTATTGATTGTCTGTTATCGATTATTGTTTGTCACTGTTACTGTCTGTCAACTGTTACCGTCTGTCACTGTCACTGTCACTGTCTGTCAGGCACGAGTAGTTTGGGCAATCAATCGAGCAGGTTGCTTGTGGTTCTTGCTTGACTACTCGTGGTACATGTTCTCATTTTTCCTGGTCGGGTCGGAGACGACGGCAGGATTTATGTCGTAGATTGGGTATATTCCAGAATATGACGTACCCTGGGTTTGAATCACATAGCTAAAGGGACGTCGAGCCTACTAGGAGGGATAAGGCGACTGAGGCTTTGGCCTATTGGAGTGTCTCCTTTAATGGTGAGTGGAAACGTGTGGGTCGATGTTTGATCGACATTGGTTCTACGTTTATGTGAGTTAATCTGGCTCGAAAGCTATGTGCTATGCATGGGAGCCACCTCTAGAGTCCTTCGGGAGCTAAGTGCTACGCGCGGGAGCCACCTTTAGAGTTTCGTACCCGAACACTCACTAATCGGATTGACTGTTTTAGAACGAGACAGATTTTCCTGTGTATTCAACTGTTAACTGTGTCAATTTATTTCTTAAAAACAAGTTTGTATTATCTGTTTGTTAATGTGATAATTGGTTAGTTTTTTTGAGAAAATCTATTATTTATTTAATTTTAAAATATTTTAATTTTGAAGCTGCTGACTAGAGTTTTGTTAAACGTATGAAAATAGTTTTACACACCAAGTGCTTTGATTATTTTATGAAAGTTATTTTCTAAACTCTTGTTAGTTTTATATTTTAAAAGAAAATTTGCATTTCATTTGCTTGCCCTCACTGAGCTCTTTTAGCTCACGCTCTCGTTTGTTTTAAACCAAACTCTTCAGATATCAAAGATAATGCGAATGATGTTGACTTCGATTTTCAAGGTGAATACTGACTCGTCTAGAGTTTTTTCTTTGTTGTTGTTGACTTCCTTTTATTGTGTTTTATGTATATGAAAGCGAATTTAAGGTGAGAATTTGTTTTATTTATTTATTTTATTATTATTAAGGTAGTATTTTAGTTGGGGCGTTATAAAAATTAAGTTGAAGAACAAAGAAACATAATTCATGTTTAATCAATAAGAATATAATTTTATCCAAATTTGGTTAATTTTGTCTTACGGAACTATTTTTGAACGGATAAAGTGATTTTCCATGTCTTTTTTTTCTCCAAAACAATAGAACTTATATTAGTGTTTTCTTTTTTTCTTTTTAAAATAATAGAACTTATATTGAAACTCAACATAGTGACTTTTCATGTCTAATGGACTAAATTTGGTTAATTTTAATTTTATGGGACTATTCTCAACTTTGAGACTAAAAATGATTCCGCCTCAATCTATTGACTACAAATAAGATTTTCTACATGAATGTCCAACAATGAGAAAACTATCATGTAATCTGAAGGGAAAAAATTGTAGGAAAGGTTTGTTGAAGTCTATATAACCAAATATGTTTGATACTACGAGGCATCGCCAAATTGGGAGATGAAGAATGTCGCGACTTATGTATTTTGCAACAATTTGAAAAAAAAAATAATATTAAAAATAATACATAAAAGTAACATTATTTGTTCTATTTACAAGAATATTTTTTCACAGCAAATAATTATTACACACAAATCAAAACATTAATTACAGTAAAGACTGATTTTCACAATAAATTATTTTCAACTTTTTTTTTTTGTTGTAAAGTATATCAAAATACCTAAACTTGATGGGGAAACCCGTAGAAAATTAAGTTTGAAAAAATATAAAACATATGTGATATAAAGATTTAAAGTTTATAAGGCACTGATAATTCTATTATTTTAAGACACTAATTTATTATTATATGTAATATTATTTTATTATTATTTTTTATTTTGTTTTTTCTGCGTAAAACACTAATTTTCCTGATTAGATATATAATGTGTGTAACAATGCTTTATATTGGAATTATATAAAGAGATTTATAATATATTTAATATTTATTTTCCCAAGCGTAATAATTTATTATTATTATTATTTATTTATTTTATCTTTTTTGTTTCCTTTTCTTTTGCTTAACAATGTATTTTCATATAAAATATGTAATATTATTTTAAATTTAATATATTAAGATTAGATAAAAAAAATTAAGTTTATATCTTTTATATTTAATTCTCTTTTGTAATAATTTATACTAGTTTAACACCCGCATATTATGCGGGATTTGAATAATAATAATAATAATACTCATTAAACATACTAAACGAATAATATTAAAAATGGTACACACAAATCGTAATGTTATTTTTCTATTTACACAAAAGAATAAATAATTTTCACACAAATCGGAGCATTATTTGTTCTAATTACAGTAAGACTGATTTTTACAATAAGAAATAATTAGGTATTTTTACCCGAAGTCACGAAATTAGTTGTAAAATATAGCAAATACTCTAAACTTGAAAGGAAACCCGTTGAAAATCGAGTTTTTAAAAAATCTAAAACATAAAACAGCCACGCGTCACATGTGAATATGTGATATAAAAAATCAAAATCTATAAGACACTAATAATGCTTCGTATATCTAACTTGTAGTATATGTAATATTAATTTATTATTATTATTTTATGTTTCCTTTTTTTCCTGCGTAAGATATTAATTTGTTCATGTAAATAAATAATTTGTTTCTAAATGCATTATATTGAAATTACATGAGAATGTTTAAAATATATTTAATATTTATTTTTTAAGGTGTAAAGATTTTTTATTATTATTATTATTATTATTATTATTATTATTATTATCATCGTTGTTTCTCTCTCTCTCATTTCCTGGTGTAATAGTTCTTCATATATATTTTTAATGTTATTCTTATTGCATTATATTAAGATTAAATATTCAAATTTAAGGTTATATATTTTATATTTATATCCCTTTTGTAATAATTTTATGTAACTCGTGTTTTTTTTTAAATAGAATATTTAGAATTCAAAAAATAGATTTATTTCAACTTTTATTATGTATAAAAATTAATTCAACTTATATAGATTTTTTCTAACTAAATATAATTTATTTATTTATTTATATTAGTTGAATAAAGTAAGATATTAAATCAGATAATTTATGATAAAGAAAATATTGAATTAGGTAACATATAATAAAAAGAAAATATTAAATTAGAAAAATATAATAATAGAAAAATATTGAATTAGGTAAAAAAATATATATAAAATAAAAATATTAAATTAGGTATATATTAGGTTAGGGAACACCGAAGCACCAGGATTTTTTTCGAAGCTAGCAAAGCGTGACAAACAGACACATGAGATAGGAGGATTCTGCATTAATATATAGGTAAATAGATAACTTGTATTTACTTAAATAATTATTTAGAATTCTAAAAATAAAATTATTTCACTTTTTATTATAAATAAAAATTAATTCAACTTATATAGATTTTCTCTAATTAGATTAACTTATTTATATTTTTATATTAGAAGAATAAAAGTAAGATGTTGAACTAAGAAAAAATATGTTAAATAAAAATATTAAATTAGGTAACATGTAATAGAAGAAAAATATTGAATTTGAAAAAAATCATAATAAAATCTATATATATATGTATATATATATATAAAGATGTCTGGAGAGAGAAAAAATGACATGTAGGATTATTTTCTTTTTTAAGTTATGTAGGAATATTCTCAACATAATTATGATAGGTACCCTAATTAATACTCCATTAGTTTCTTAATAAGTGTCATTTTAGAATTCTTGTTCAAAATTAAGAAACATAATAGTTGACCAATATATCCTTTTAATAACATTCTCATTTGATTACTTCCATTCTTTCCCTTTAGTTATTATATTACCACAAACTTGTTTATATTTCTTAAAATAAGCGGGGATAAAACTGAAATAAAGTGGTAAAAAAATTTGAAACGACACTTAATTTGTAATAAAATTGAGTCTCTAAAACGACACTTATTTTAAAACGGAGGGAGTATTAATGATGATTTGGTTTCTTTTTTTAATTATGTAGAAATCTTCTTAACATAATTAGGATAGATACTCTAATTAACATTAAAAATAATAAAACTTAATATTATATATATATATATAATCACTTATATGTTATTTTGGTTTTTATTATGATTTTTTTTTACGTTTTTCCGTTATTTTTCTCATTCCGAGTCCAACAATATCAAATTTTTCACTTTTTCTCAAAAATAATTTGACCTTTTTATTTAATTAGACTATGCAAAAATGCACAATACAATATAATTTGATATTTTTATTGGCTATCAACATGTTTTTTATAAAATATTATTATGATTCAACACTTTTTTAATTTCAATTGATCTCATAAAATAATGATTTTGTTACTATCTTAGAAACCGCGTAAAACGATACAAGTGCAAATCCAACATTAAGTACAATGAACATTGTGGCATCAACTACGATAGATTTGGAAAAAGATCAACTAATTCCAAAAAAAAAAAGGCAAGACCGCCTCTTAAAGTAAATGTTGCTAAATACAATAATTTTGAAAGCATTTATTTCATACTTAAACAATATCACATTTGTCACTTTTTCTCAAAAATAATTTGACCACTTTATTTAATTAAATTATACAAAAATTCACAATACAATATAATTTGATATTTTTATTGGATATCAACATGTTGTTTATAAAATATTATTATGACTCAACACTTTTTTTATTTGAATTGGTCTCATAAAATAATATATTTTATTACTATCTCGAAAACCGCGTAAAACAATACAAGTGCAAACCCAACATTAAGTAGAATGAATACTGTGGTATCAACTACAATAGATTTGGAAAAAAATCAACTAATTCCAAAATAAAATAAGGGGAAGGCAGCCTCTGAAAGCAAATGTTGCTAAATACATTAATTTTGAAAGCATTCATTTCATACTTAATTTCTATTGAAGTTCAAAATCGAATTAGTTCCGTGAAGTATGCATTTATATTTTATATACTAATGACTTCAACATCATTGTAATATTTATATTTTACTTAATACTTATACTATCATTTTCTCACTGTGCGGAGTAAAAAAAAAAATATATTCAAACGAAATTGTAGCAGATCTACAATTCATGCTGGACAGTGAAAACAATAAAAAAAAATCATGTAAGAGAGAAAGAAACTAGATTTATTTTTATTAGTAATTTACTATATTCCGCCAAAACCAGATGATAACTACTATGCTTAGTATTTTCTTTGCCCAAGATCTTTGGAATTCATTTATTTTTCCTCGGGTGTCATGCTTTGGTTTTGGTGCATTTCATAAAATGTGGTTCGAGAGGTCCAATGCCACGGTGATATTAAAAAAATTAACGACACACAATACGATACATATTACGATGTATGTTATTCTCTGGAGTTGTTGTTAGTTAGATGATAGATAATATATTAATGGTATATCAGAAATAAATAATTGGGGATCACCACATTCTGTGAGGTCATTATTCACAACCTTACTTGCATTAAAATTTTTAGCATGTCCCAAAAAAATTAGGAGAAATGATGAGTAGATTCTTCATAAGACATTTTATACAATCAACGATAGTTGAATAAATTATATGTAGAAATTATTGATAATTTTCTTATCCTCTATAAATTAGTACTTATGTTCTATTATATTATTTTTACTATATTTTTAATGCACTTTTTCTTTTTCAGATTTACAAATTAGTGATGCTGAAAATCCGAACCTTGATTTGCTTGAAGTTGATAAATTATTACAGAGTATGGGAAAGAGCTTAAAGGATCTTCCTCTCATGCCAATTTTAAAGGTCTTCAATTTGAGTATGTATCGCAATAGATTTGGTGAAGAACAGAAGTGTGATCGTGAGACACTCATTGAAGAACACGGTAAATTGGTTGATAATTTGAATGTTGATCACCATTACGTTTATAATAAAGTCATTGATGCAGTACATTTAACCAAGGGTGGTGTATTTCTCATCTATGGATACGGAGAACACTTTCTACGACTGTTAAATTTAGTGGTGAAATTGTTCTTAATGTAGTATCTATCGGCATAGCTTCCTTCGAAAGGAAGAACTAGGAATTCTAGATTTAAGGTTCCTTTTAATATCCACCAAGATCTTGATCTTTACTGGAACTCCACTTTCAAAATTAATGGTGGATGCGCAACACATTATTTAGGACGAAGCTCCAATGATATATAGCCATTATTTTAAAACTCTGGACAAAACATTGAAAGACGTGATAAGATCTCAAAATAATCCTAATACGCAGCTTCCATTTGGTAAAAAACAAAAATTTTTAGTGGAGATTCTCATCAAATTTTACCGGTTGTTCCAAAAAGCACTAGACCAGACATGGTTCACATGGTGATCAGATTCTTGCATTTATAGACTTATTACATGGTTTTGAAGTAGACCAAGAATGTGGGATGCGAAATCACAATTCAGATCCCGATTGTGTCAAGTTAAAGAAATTTGTCAATTCGATAAATAGTATAGGTGATTGAATGGTTGGAGGACCAAACGATGATATCATTCAAATTGATATTCAAATCATCTATTATTGAAAGATGATCGTGACCATGTTCTGTCAATTTTGGCGTGCACATATCCATAATTTAGAAAAACTACTCAATACTTCGCTTATTTGGAGAGTCGTGTTATTCTTTCCCCAACACTTAATGTCGTCAATTTGATTAATAAATATATGATGTCATAAAATGATGAAAAATGTAAAGTATATCTTAACTCTGATAATGCATGCAAATTCGATTCAAACATTCACATTGTAGGACGTCCACTCGTAAGAGTTTCTAAACACCATTAAATGTTATGGATTGCCGAACTATGAGGTAAAACTAAAAATTAGAATTTCACTCATGTTGTTGACAAATATCGACCATTCCCTTGTGTTGTATAATGTTGGTTGTTACAAAACTTGACGATCACATTGTACAGGCTAATATTTCTCAAAGAAGCAATGCATGTGATTTGGTGTTCATCCTATAATGACTGTCACACCATCTAATATGGGGTTGCCTTTCAAGTTCCAACGACACCAATTTCCTCTTACTGTGTCATACGCTATGATGATCAACAAAATTCAAGAACAATATCTCTCTTGCGTTGGACTTTTCCTAAAGAAGCCAGTTTTTAGTCATGATCAGTTGTACGTATATCAAGAGTGACATAATTTGTAAAGTACATCTCGTCTAATAACAATCCTTTTATGAACCAGGTTATATCATTTTCAGTATTATTCGATCTTTGAATAATATTTAAATGACTTATATATAGGGAGCGATTAAGGTAAAAACCATCTCTTGTGTGAAAACCACGGATGGTCAATTACTTATTTAAATATTTTAATACATTCAAGCCTATTATTTTCATTTTAGATAAAATAAAATAAAAAATTATCGTGTAACGCACGGGTACAATACACCGAAACACCAAAATATTTTTCAAAACTAACAATATTTTTTAAAGCTAACAAAACATGGGAAATAGACACATAATATGAGAATTTTGTATTAATATATAGAGAAAGTATGTCGAATTCATATACGAAAAACCAAATGGCCTGACTAACCTAATATATTAGTGGAAAATTGTAGAGATTTTTGTGTAGTAGGGAGAACTCTAGAGAGTTTCTCGAAGACCAAATCAAACCCACCCGATGATTAGTTTAAATATTAGTAGATATAATTTAATAAAAATAAATAATTAAAAATATATTAACTTCTATATTATAAATACTACTTTATACCACACCGTTTTTATTTTAATATTAATTTGAATAACGAGTTATCTCTCGTCGTTCGTTGCATAAAAGTATCCAAAACATTAATGAGACTTATCGATACAAATTTTTGAGGCCAGAAAACACACCTCACGTCATCATAAGATATCGAGAGTGACCGATGGATGGGAATAGAAATCGTGAATCATCATAAAACTCTCGTGAATTTTCTACGTAATTTTCTAAGGTTCAGTTCTACGATTATTTATTAAATCTTTTTATTTAAAAATATTATTCGAATTATATGAGAATTTGTATTCTGTGCCTAATCTGATCACATACCACAGTCAATGTTACAAACATAACTCATGGATTTGTTGATTATGTTGTACGATAACTATCCTATATCGGTGCAACAATATTCTTAAAAAAAAAACATAAAAACTTAAATAATCTAAATTTACGTTTGGGATTGGAACACATCCATTTATTAAAACTAATGTCATAATTTAACTAAACCGAGACATATTGGTATACTATAGCATGAAATTCCACTTTTCTAACTGGATTCCAATTATTTCAATTCAATCACCAACGTTAATTCTTTCTAGAAAATGTAGAGATCAAGTGCACCTTCATACTTTCCTAAAAACTGTATATATTTAAGGAAAACCATTATTCTTTCGTTAATAATTCGATAAAGTTTTTGATCAAAATGTTAAAGGAATAACCTGATACCTGCTTTAAACTAAGAAACTCGAGGGGCGATGCATACGCCAAGTGTCTCTTTTAATAATTTGTTTTCATTAATTTCTTGAGAAATATTATATAATAATATATAGAATTAAGTTTTCCAAACTTTAGAAAAATGATTTGTTTTCATTAATTTCTTGAGGAATATTATATAATAATAATATATATTGCATGAGATAATGAGATAAAGTGTGAGTGAGAGATAGAGAAAAATGCAAGAACCCCACAAATTCCATTAAAGTCACTGTATTAACTTTATTCGTGAAACCAGCAAGCCACGTATGGTTCTTCCCATTTGCTATGACTTTATACCGTGTAGAATAATTTAGTAATTACGAATATTTTAATGTGTTAATTATAAAAACAACCTCTAATATTTAATCTAATTACATTAATTAAGACCCAATTATCTTTTAAAATTACAACTGCTCCAAATACTTATTTCTATTTTATAAATTACACTTTTTTTTTAATTATGCTGAACCTTAGAGGTAGGTTTTTTAATTATTCCTATTTCAATAATTGATATAATTACTTGTTTGAATTGGCCAAATCTAATATCCAATGCGGTGGTTTAGAGCATGATAAAGTGCTTTTTTTTTTTAATCAACACAGCATTGAATGATGCATAAGAAAACTGGAGGGACAATCGATTCCTTTTGAAATAAAAGTTAACTCTCTCTCCACAATACTTTAGAAACAAGAATTCACGGGACATCCCTGAAATTTCAGCTTTGAATTCATCTTCTTCTTCAACCAAACAACCTACTTTTACATATTTACCCGATCATTGCCAAGAAAACTTAACAAATTTCTCTCTTTTCTGCAAAACACGCATTCTTGATTTCATTTTCTCACCCCTTTACTCCAAAAATCACTACAAGTTTTATTTTATGATTTATTACCATGCAAATCTTTATCCCTCTGTAAATCACTTCTGATGCAGATTTTCAATTTTACTTTCAAAGATTTTCGCGGGTTTTTACATGTCTATTTTTCTTAACTTACAAAAACTTCTTGAAAATGGGAAGCTGTAATTTAGTTTTCGAAGTCTCCGTTTGTTGCTATTATCTCATTTATCACGATTTTCACGAATAGTCCTTTTTTCCGAAACATTTCTATATCCGATCGATAAATGAAACCCCATAACAACACCCCACGAACTCATGTTTCCAAATCAATTCATGCATTTCATGAAATCAATGCACACCTTCAGAAGGAAAATTCCTTGTGATCGTGTGTTTTGACAGCCAAAGAATCGAAAAACACATCATTAGATATAAATAAAATAAAATAAAAATCAGAAAAATGGCTTCATCTTGCTTCAATCCATTTCGCCTGCGAAGAACGAAAAGCAAATCACTATCGGGTCCATCATCATCATCAAGAACTCAATTAAACATCGAACGGGAAAACATGGATAGGAAGAGGTTCGACAGTTTGGAATCATGGTCCATGATTTTGGAATCCGAAAACGTCGAGACATGGGAGGCATCCAACGAGGATCGGGAGGAATGGACGGCCGATCTTTCTCAGCTATTCATAGGCAACAAGTTCGCCTCTGGCGCGCATAGCCGGATCTACCGAGGAATCTACAAACAGAGAGCCGTTGCAGTGAAAATGGTGAGGATTCCAACTCATAAGGAGGAGACGAGGTCTTTGCTCGAGCAGCAGTTTAAGAGCGAGGTTGCGTTGCTTTCGCGTTTGTATCATCCCAATATAGTCCAGGTTGGATTACATTTTATGCCTTTCATTGTTAGTAGTGATCAAATTCATGCTATATCTTATATGTTTTGTTTAGATACCATCTTATGTGACCTTTTTTATGTTGGCTCTTGGTTTTCTTCATGGATATGGTTTTATATTAGTCAGATCGATAGGCAAGATCTAAAGTAGCAGAAACTAAAAGTAGTTCAATATAAGCTGTAAAAGTCATAAATCTAAAGCATATCTCCCCTTCTTTAAGATTATGAATTGATTACATTATGGGAATCAAAAGTAAAAGTTAATATTTAGAAACAACAAAACCGTATACGCCCTCCTTCCAAAAAAGATAGTCTAACAGTTATTTCACACATTTTAAAAGAATATTGGTTACTATTAAATTCAAATATAGCATTTTTCATTTATGTTCTTGTGGTTAATTAATTGTTTATTCATTCCATCTTCCATAGAAGTTAGGTATATAGAATAGTGTGATTTTAAAATAATTAAATAGGGCTATATAAGAAAATAAAATTTAACTACATACTATATATAGTAACAAGCCTATCTTTGTAGAACACTCTAAACTAATAACGTGGTCCATCTTTATGGGACAAGGGGAGTATATTTTATTCTTCAAATTTCTTACGAAGTTTCATGTTCTTACCATCTTTCCTAAATTCCTAAATTTCTTACAAAGTTTCATATATTCTTTCCCTGCAGTTCATTGCTGCTTGTAAGAAGCCTCCCGTATACTGTATCATCACCGAATACATGTCGCAAGGGACTCTAAGGATGTATCTCAACAAGAAAGAGCCGTACTCTCTTTCTGTCGAGACCGTTCTCAGGTTAGCCCTCGACATATCACGTGGAATGGAGTATCTTCACTCACAGGGAGTGATACACAGAGACCTCAAATCAAACAACTTGCTCTTAAACGACGAGATGCGCGTTAAGGTTGCGGATTTCGGGACGTCTTGTCTGGAAACACAGTGCAGAGAGGCGAAGGGTAATATGGGTACTTACCGTTGGATGGCACCGGAGATGATCAAGGAGAAACCCTACACCCGGAAAGTCGATGTGTATAGTTTCGGGATTGTGCTGTGGGAGCTTACGACAGCTTTGCTTCCTTTTCAAGGGATGACCCCGGTGCAAGCTGCTTTTGCTGTCGCCGAAAAGGTTAGATTCGGAATTTTTAATATTTAATTTCATGATATGCATGCATTCCTGAGATTTTCTTGACCACAGATTAAAATTGACAATGATTGCAAAAATACCCCTAAGGTTTGACATAATTAAAAAAAAAAAAACAATTATCTTTCGAAATTACAAATACCCACCCCGTTTCTACCCAAATTGAGGTGTGTATTTACCTAGAAGTTAGCACACACTCATTTGTAAAATAGAAACAAAAGTCGATGGGACAATTTGTAATTCTGAATAATTACAAAAAGGAGCACTTGTGGTTTGACCTAATTACCCGAAAACAAACAAACAAGTGATTTCCAAATTAAAACATACACGTAAGATCTGATTCAGTGTTAAAAAAAAATCTCAGGGGTATCTTTGTAATTTTGATTTATTAACCCTTTTTTCTTTTTTATTTATATCAAATAGTAACAATGTCTCATAAACTCGTCGCCTATTTATTTTCCCCCCATTTTTGCAGAACGAGCGACCACCTCTACCAGCAAGCTGCCAACCCGCTCTCGCGCACCTCATAAAGCGCTGCTGGGCTGCAAACCCTTCGAAACGTCCGGATTTTAACGAAATCGTGTGCGCGTTAGAAAAGTACGACGAGTGCATGAAGGAGGGTCTACCTCTAACCCTCCACTCGGGGATTGTCAGTCGAAACGTCATTCTTGAACGCTTAAAAGGATGTGTATCCATGAGTTCATCCATACCTGTACATGCCTGACTCCAATCTCTAGAAAATATGTTATATTTGCTGTTGTATTGTATTCTGCTCTTATTTGTCACTTATGTAAAAAAGTTGATAGATTTGTTTATTCTAAATTAAATATGTATATAGCAAGTCTAAGTAGTATCTCTTGACTTATATGAATTAAGAGCTCTGTGGCATGAGCAATGTCATGGTACACCACTAATTACTAATGTAGTATCTATAATCACTAGAAATTAATTAAAGGAGTGTTTGCATGTTCTTTCGTTTCTAGATTTTTTTTATTTTTTTATTTTGCCAGTGAATAAATAAATATTATCAGGCGCCAGTAAATAACATTAACAATTGTTCAATTAATTTTTACAGTGATCTAAGTATAACAAGAAATTTATGTGAAGAAGAAATGAAATAAACAAATGAAAATGCAAGTGAAATTCTTGAGAAATAAAAAACGAGAGACAAAATAATAATATTATTAGATCAGTAAAACGAAACTCATAAATCATTTGTTCCGAGTACTTTTAACTACCCTAACATTTTTGTTAAAATCGGTGAGAAACTCAAGCAGCATCGCCATATCCCTCGATTGTTTGCTTCATATAATCTAATTGCCCAACCACATAATCTAGTTTCTTGCAACAAATCTCATTTGATATTCGAGAAACATAGTCGCATTTCTCAAACGGACGATATTCGCACGCACTTTTAGTTTCCTCTCGAAGCATCTTCTGAACATCCTTTTTTTAATAAAAACAAAATCAGAAGCATCAGCTTCTCACAGAAGCCCGAAGATTTCACAGGATTATTTAAATTAAAAAAAACAAACTTTTTTTTCCTTTTACATTTAAAAAATTGCAAAATATGATTGAAGGAAATAATCAAACGCATTCGGTTGAAAATGAACGAGAAATTAATTGTACCTTGACTAATTGCATGAACTCAGTGCATTGGCTGTTAATGAGCTCCTTTCTGGGGCCACTAGGGTTTGACATTTCATCCATCACTCCACCAGCTAGCTCCAATACCCTTACGATTCCCTGAAATTACACGAATGTAAATTTCAGATACATAATTCAAACTATGGATTGAGTTGACGAAGTAAACTGGGTAATTTTATATGAAGATTTAGGATCGCATATTACTGAGTAGAAGAAAAAAACTACCTTTTCGACGTTCTGGAGTCGTTGCAATGAAGTGGTGTGGCTTTGCTGATCCATGGCAGCTTAGGTCACTGGCGCGGCTGTTTGCTCCTTTCTAAACGACGTCGTGTTTGAAGAAAAAGGGCCTCTGGTTAACCTAAAACGAAAAGAATAATGAAAAAGTATCCACTACCACTATAATTTTTAAATTGCTTAATAATCAAATAATAAAAGTTTCCAAAATAATAAATAAAGTAATAAGAAAAATAATTACGGCTCAATAAGACTTTATTATTATTATTTCTCATAAAGTCATCAACATAAACACAGAGAGAGAATTATACGAATGGCGACCTCGAAACTGCAAGCTCTATGGAATCACCCCGCTGGCCCTAAAACCAGTCAGTTCTTTTTGTTCTTATATCCCTTTATGAATTATGATGATTTATTTTCCTGATCCGGCTTCATTTTTTTTATTCAGATTTTGTATTCCTTTACAATTAATTAAAAAGAAAATTAACATCTTTATTTTTTTTCTTCCTGTATTAATTGCACTAGTATTTTGATGATGTTTTGCTGCCCTCAATATAAGATGTGGATAAAACATTAGATTTCGAAATTGTTTTTATTGGGTGATTTCTGGTAATTTAGAAGGGAGCTCAAGGTTTCTCATGTTGTGAATCTGGAGAAGATTATTGCAAATTGATCTCGTCCAATTTTGTTATATTTATTTAGTGGAGATTTTTATTTTTAGTTTTGACAATCAAATTAAGATATATTAAATCTCGGGATGAAATACACAATAAATAAATAAATAATAATCTTGAATTGATTGTTTCATGCTTTTATATATAGTTCATTTCTGGGCACCAACCTTCAAGTGGGGCATTAGCATTGCCAACCTAGCTGACTCAACTAAACCCCCTGAGAAAGTTTCGTATCCACAGCAGATAGGTTTGTATTACGTTTTGATTTTGTTGTACTCTCTAATTTCTCGGCTCATTCGTCTATAGGTCTCTTATGAACCCACCAATTTAAGGATTTTTTTTTTAATTGTTGTGATCATTCTTGTGCAGCCGTTACAGCAACTGGAGTTATTTGGTCACGCTACAGCACTGTTATCACCCCTGTAAGTCAGTTGTTTATGTAATATGCAAAGCTCATTTAGCTCTGTATTTTTTTATGAGTAAATTATATGTTGTTTAATTCCTGTTAATTATATTGTTCATATTGCAAAAAAAAAAAAATTAACTGCATTTGAAAATTCGCAAAGGATTGAGTATCTGAACACCGACTTACAAGTGATAATCTAAAAGCCGGATTAGCTAAAAGAGAGTTTTTTGTTGAATAAGTTGTAGAAGTGCTTATTTTGTCAAACCATAACCAGAATCAGAAATCTAAAGCACCTCTTCCCCTACTTTTATATTCTGATTAAATTATGTAGAAACAAATGTACTTGTGATTGTATTTATTATTTATGTGAATATAATTATTTCACCCCATGTAACTAATTTATCGATGTGGATATCGTTTATGGTGGCTTGCAGAAAAACTGGAACCTCTTTAGTGTAAACATCGTAATGGCTGGTACAGGAATTTACCAGCTTGCCCGAAAAATCCGGTAAAGTCATTTATTTACCTGTTTGAATGAATAGTGCCATATTGGTAAATCCGGGATACTTAGTACATTAAGCTTTTCGTGTGATTACAGTCACGATTATTTCAATGAGGAGGAGCAAGCTGTTGTGGCCAAAGAAGGGTGAAGAATAATCACCATTTTAATTCCATGTTCGGCTTTGTTGATCGACTCGAGTGCCCTCTTGGCCTATTCCTTTGCTTTCAAATTACTTGTTTTTTCTTCTTTTTTCACTTCCCATGTTTATTGGTATCTGATCATGGATCATCAAATGCATTCCGGATAATCAAGAAAAAATTAATATTTCAAATGTGTTGTCATTTGTCAAATTTCTGATGGCCTCAGTAAAAAATGTCTATACATAGTTTACTATAAAATTGTTGTCTGTCTTTCTTGTATCTTTCTTTGTCATTTTTAATTAATTTGATGTTGTGATTGAGTTCGTGGATTTTTATTTTTATTTTTAAAGATTTAAAAAAGATGTTGAAGACTATAAAGCATAATTCAACATGAAAAGGCAACCCCTCGATACTCGATACCATATGTTCCTTCAAAATCGTCAAAGTGAATAATATGGCACGTGATACAAGATCTTCTAGAGAAACAAAATGCATGAATAACCAAACATTAAATTTCAACACAATAATCGAAAAAAATAGGAAACTACTTGGAGCCATTTATAGAGTTAAGCTGGTACAGACTATTTCTCATTACAACAATCAAATAACTCCCGAATTCCAATCAGAAAATTTAGCTTCATCATCAGTGTAAACATAAAATAAAATATTTGATTTCATCTCCCAGGAGATGGAACCATACAAATTGCCATCACTCGAATAACACAAGCATTAAATGAATCCTAAAATTAAGTTGTTTCGAATACTCGCACTCTTTCTCAATAATGACGGGCGAGCGAAATATCTTTAATCTGCTTTTGAGTCGGAATCATTTTCACCATCATCATGAGCATTCAACCCTAAACTCAAATCCAACGTGCTTTCATTCAGATCTTGTCGTTCTACAGGATTTTTCTTCATAACCTGACAAAAAGAGTTCAATTTTACAGCTCATGGGAACACAGAAGATAATACAAATTGCAATTTCTCCAGGATCAGTGTTTTTTTTTTAATGAATTTTTTATTTATTCAAATAATAATAATATCAAGAGTAAAAAACACGAAATATGCATAAGATCACCTGATTTTCATCCATTGGTATGTCATTCATGTTGAGCTTTTCATCGTATTCATCGCTCTTTGAGGTTGCCTCCGCATTGTTTGTGTTGTTGTCAATAGGCTTCGTTTCATCCTCCATCTGCTCTGAGGACTCGTCATCATTTTGTTCTTCGAGCACGACAATCTATAGAATCCATTCCAGCAACAAAATGATAAAAATTTCATGGAATCTAAATGGATAACATAATAAATAAATAATGAATATAATAAATAAAATAACAATGCCATTGGATGCAAAATTGAAACATAGTATATGCAAAACTATTATTTTATTGCCAATTAAAAAAAAAAAAAAAAAAAAAGACCAATTGTCATAATGTAAGTCTGCCATCGTTAAATCGACAAATTAATGAACATAAAGAAAAACAAGAAATAAAGCCAATTGGAAAGCATAAGCATCCTTATTCATCAAGCGAAATGAAAATCTATAAACAAATGACCCAACTGAACAATAAACCACTGTTTGCACAGTTTGATATTTTCAATCTGATCGATTGAGTCTTTGATATGTCTATCAAATAACTTATCAATCAAATAATGAATTATGTATGGAACATTGAACGAAATGAACCAGACGATTGACTAGCTATGTCAGGAACTGAGAGGAGGCTGTCTAACAGTGACGGAATTAACCAAGATTGGAATGAAAATCTTAACTCGGACTTTTCTGCACGCAGAGAATTCTAATTACGTGTGATATTAATTAAGAAATTTATCATAATATGGAATTTCAAATAATAAAAGTTAAACACCCTTTGACTCATATAACCAAGAATTGCATTAGTAGGACTCAAACAAAAAGAGAAAGTACAGGAAAAAGAAAGAGACAGAATATTAGGTATATAGCAGTGCCTCTAAACGAAGCCAATTCATATAGCTGTGCAGCATAGATGGTGCTTAGAAAGCTGGAACTTGAAATTCTTAATTCAACACCATTAACAACTTCAACAACAGAGCTTAAGAGTTGATAATAGAAATTAGTTTGTTTATTTTAAATATTTTCAAAATTATTCTCACTGGAACAGCTTTCTATTTTAAAGGCCACAAGAATTTGCTTTTCAAAACCAAATCATACTCAATTAAAACCCTTACAAAAAATTGCAGTCAATGAATTCAAATTATTCCCAAATTCCTAACAATTCCCACTCTAATTAATATTCTCACTCAATTGTAGCCGCACGGGACAACAAATCCAACACTTAAACAATACAATCAAAACACGATTCAAAATCACCAAATCCAGATCAAGTCAAAAATTACCGGAATATACTTGAATCTTCTCCTCGGAGGCTCTTCTGTGGCGACGACGTCGTCTTTATTGGATTCAGCGTCACCATTATTAGTGCCGTTACTATCATTGTTGCCGTTGTCTTTAATTTGGCCGGGTGCTATGGGGGTCCACTTGAAGAGCAGGAGATGGGCGGAGCCGTTACTTCCGTTAGCCGCCGTTTGATTGTGGTGGTTTGAATTAGGCGGCGGCACGTGAACCCACTTCTTCTTCCATTTGCGAACCGGACCGGTGAAGACGGGGGCAGGGCCGTAACGGGACGAGGATCGGCCGAGTCTCGCCCCGACTCCCTCCATTATTGGGGTAAAGTGGCGGCGGCGGAGATGGAGATTTCCGGCGGCCTTTTTGGCTGACTGGATTTAAGAGATTGGAGTTTCTGCTACTGTATCGCTGTGTATCTATATAAGCGTCTTTTTTTGTCTTTTCTTTTTATTTTTCTCCCTTTGTACAGTCGTTTTACTTAGTTTGAAACGTTTGTTTATCAAAGAATTAGCATAAGTGAAATTTGTGCCACTGCCACTTGCTTCCGAGTTGCTCAACAACTCTTTTTCTTCCGTGATTTGTTATTTTTTTTTTAAAAAAAGGGGGTTTCTTATTAGAGTATAATCTGAGTGAGTATATTTCAACTTTTTATCCCCATCAATATTTCAGCTCACTTGAAGATTGTAGGTTGAATTTGCCTTACTTGGCTAACATCATTTATACAATTTACTTAGCTAACATCATTTAATATCATTGTCGAGTGTACAATTTGTCATAGTATGCTCCAAAAAGAGAAGCTGCTAAAACTAACTAATGAATTTTCTATCAAAATTCCTAAATTTCACCACTTGAATTAATTTTCTCTATTTTTTTCATTTTTGACCTCATTTTATTTTATTAGACTTCTCAATTATACCGACTCCTTATTTTAGGAACTTCTTATTTCAATTTTACTCAAACAAACTCCATATTTATAAACTATTTATCACGTTTTAGTAAAAATAATGGGAACCCAATTTATATAAAAGAAAAAAAGAAAGAATAGAGAATCAATGTTGCTCTCAATTTGTAAGGAGTGTGAATAAAAAAACACACCCTATTTAAGGAGCTCTTTAGAAAGTTTATTGGAGTAATTAGACGTGTTCAGACGGTTCGAACCGCCGCCGGTTCGGTTTCGGCAGAAACCTCGAACCGAAATCGATCAGTGAAACCGGCCGCTTTGTGGCGGTTTGCAAACCGCCAATTCACGGTTAGGTCCCGGTTCGGTTTGGTCGGGGTTTTTTTTTTTTAATAAAAATTCATATGTTTTGGATTTTTGAAGTTAATATATATTTTTTAAAATGTATGTGAGATGAGATCAAGTAAAAAAGTTTATATTAGAAGAATCTTAAAATTTTGAAGTTAGTGGAAAAATATAACAAATACTTTGAAAATTTGAATTTATTAAAAAAATATGAAATTGAAGCATTTAAAATATTTGAAGTTAAAATAAAAAAAATTATATTAGAAGTGTTTTAAAGTTTTGAAATTAGTAGGAAAATATAACAAATACTTTGAAAATTTAAATTTATTAGAAAGATATGAAATTGAACCATTTAAAATATTTGAAGTTAAAATAAAAAAAATTATACTAGAAGAATTTTAATAAATTAAAAACAAATTGGACTTGAACTATTTTCAAATATTTGAAGTTAAAATTTGAAATTTTAATTTCAAATAATTGAAAATAGTTGCCTACATATCCCTTACCTTGGGAATCAAAGTCCACGTAGTTCTCACTTACCTTACTTACCTTGGAATCGGAAGCGGTGGTGCGGGGGGTACTATACTCATCCATTTACCGACTCATTGCTAGATCCCGTCGTGTCATAATACGTCTCGCTCTCTTCATCTTCACCAAGAACGTTTTTTTGTTTCCGTCGATCGGCGTTGACCCAATCATGCAATAACATTTGACACTCGAGGTTGTGAGGTGTAAGTTTGGATCTCCGCTCGTCTAGCATGTACCCCCCTTCACTGAATGCTTGTTCGATTGAAATAGTTGATACGGGAACGGCCAATATCTCCCTCGCAATGATGTTAACAACGGGATAAAGTGATTTCCTCGATGCCCACCAATTCAAAATATCAAACTCGTTGTCGGCTTCATTTTCCCCCAACGTTCCATACTCAAAAGCCTTTGTTAGATAAGTTTCAAGTTCTCGATAAGGATTAGAACCTAATGAATAACCCGAACGCCCCATTAGTGACTTTTTTGTTTCAAAAAATCTTGAAATCCCTCAATTTCATCGTCGTCGTCACCACTTCTACTAGGATTACCACTTCTAATAGAAGCTTGTCGCCCGGAACTCATAGGAAGAGGACCATCAAAATTTATACTATATTCTTTAAATATATCATATAAAGACTTTTCACATTTTGAATTATATTTTCAACGGAAGGATATTCAAACTCTTCAAACGGCAATAAAGCATCATAATAACTATTAAGATAAAATTCTAAACTACTTGCTCTATTATTAGGGTCTAATAATGTAGCAACTAAAAATATATTGGAATGTAATAAAAATACTTTAACCATTTTTATTTCATAGAAACAGAACATTCTTCCAAACGTTCATTTTTCATGCACTCCTTAAAGATGATTGTAATTTTAACACAATTTTCAACGATAAGGAGAGAAGTAGGATAATAAACATCGGAAGATAAATTCGTAGCATCATTAAACACCTTTAATTTTTTTTTCAAATAGTTACACGTAGACCATTGGTTTGAATATAACATAATTTCAGTTTCTTGTTGGGTAAAAAACGAAAACAAACCTCTCTATACGAATATGTATCTTTCAATAATTTATATATAGAGTTCCAACGAGTAGGCACATCGGTTGAAAAATTTTTAGGTTCAAACCCGTTTTTCCTACAAAATCTTGCCCATTTTCGTTGCAAAGATTTATTTCTATGAATACACGTGACCACCGCTTTAATTGGAGAAAGTTCATTTTTCAAAACATTCAAACCATCTCGAGCACACAAATTCAAAATATGGCATATGCATCTATTATGAAAAAACAAGCCACCAATAGATGGTTTACAAATACTAATAAGCTCATTAACACTCGATGTATTAGAAGTTGCATTGTCAAATGAAATAGAAAATATTTTTTCAACTAGACCATACTCTTGACAAATCAAATGAATTAATTGACAAATATTATGTGCAATGTGAGAAGATTTAAAATCTCTATATGCAAGCAAACGTTTTTATAAAATCCATGAATTACCAACCCAATGACATGTAACACCCATGTAAGAGTTTCGTTCTCAATGATCACTCCAAACATCCGAGCAAATTGAAACTTGTTTGGTAAACTAGCAAATTCATTACATAAGTTTAACTTATATTCACCAACAAATTTTTTAATATCACGAGTAAGGTAGAGCGTGAGATTCTCGTACTCGAGGGGTTAAAAGAAAGTTGGGTGAATTTTGCATATAAATCATCACCGGCAAAGTTAAAAGGAAGAGATCTAGAAGAAACAAATTCTGCTAATTCCTTTCTATGAGTAGCGTCGGAATATGTAAATAAAGAAGAGGAGTTCGTACTTACCTGTCCTCCTTGTAGTTGTGTTTGAGTCCTATCAATGTCGACTTTGTCGGGGTGTTTGTTGTTGAGATGGTTGTGCATATTCCCATATCCTCCTCCTTCTAGAAATTGTTAGGTTGATGTACAATAGTTGTAAGTGACACGGTATCTCCTTTTTCGTTTTTTGCCGTCTTCCGGAGGTGGCTCGTTTGCGGGTGGCGGGATCTCGATTTTTTGAAAATATTTCTTGAAAATGTCGGATTTTAACTACGTTGTTGCCCGAGAACGAGTTTTTGGGTTTCTTGGAGGAGGCATTTCATCCTCCTCTTCAATGGGTGTCACTTCTTCACAGGCAAAGGCGGCGGCGGCTCGATAAGTTCGATCAATGTCAGTATAACTCCAATCTTCGTCAATATCGATGCGATGGGATTGTAGTCACCGACCGAAGGAATGTTGCCTTGTGATAAGCTGATGGGATGGGCATTGGCATCGGCATCGAGTGCTATACTCTTCCCCTTATCGGCTCGACGAGAACGAGAAGAACCTCCACGGCTTTATATTTTTTTAGAAGTTAAGATTAATACAAAAAAAATTAAGAAAGAGTAGTAGTAGGCTAAAGTAGTAGAATTATAAATTTAGGATTATAACTAGAAAGTACGAAATATATTTGGAATTATAACACTAAATTTAAATAATTTTAGTTTAGAATTAGGAAGGCTTGATAATAATTAAAGAATCTTAGTAAATCACTAAATTTGCAAAGAGGGACAATGTAGAATAGAGAGATTATAGAAGATGAGAGATTGGTGTGAGAGAAATGAATTGGGAATGGGGGGTATTAATAGGAGTGAAAAAATAATAATAAAAAAAGGCGAAAAAACTGCCGGTTTTGGACCAAACCGACCGGTTTCGGTTCGAACCGGCGGTATGAATCAACGGTCACTTGATCTCGACTGTTGATCATCAACGGTCACAAGATCAAGACCGTTGATTTCAAACCTCGCGTTGAACGCGCCCAACGATTAGTTTTCAACGGTTAAACCGCCGGTTTGAACTGACCAATTTTTTTTTTAAATTCTTCAACCGGCGGTGCAAACCGCCGATTTACGGTTTGGGATAATGGAAAACCGGAACCGGACCGCCTTAATGGCGGTTGCGTTTTAAACCGTGGTCAACGGTTTTCGCAACCGTTGACCGCCAGTTCAAACCGGCAGTTTGTCCGGTTTCTCCAAACCGGTGAACACGTCTAGGAGTAATATTAATGATCTTACTTCCCTAAAATGACAATAATACATTAGATATTAGGGATACTGTTGGAAATAGTCTAATCTTATTAAAGAAAAAAAATTGAATTATCAAGTTGGGATTTTGAGTCCCCATTTTTGAACGTATTAAAAAGAAAAGGAATAATCACAACACTTTTATGCATGAAAAAACTACTAATACTTTTTCTTTCCAAAAACGATAGCTATTTATTAATAATTACTTTTTTTACTATCCTTTCCTTTTCCTTTTCCTTTTCTTTCTTTCTTTTTTTCATTTTTTTTTGGGTCATACAAAGTTCCATAGTGTGATAATTGACCAATTGAAGTCCTACATATAATCACCGATTAATCAAATTAAACACTTTGTATTAAGTCAGATGGATGAATTATGAACCTTTGGTTATCTGACTCGATATTATAATCTATTAATTTTTATAACTATAATACTGATTTTACTAAAAAATATTAGATTTTCATAAATCTTGACATGTACTATAATGTGTTGGTTGTATAATACGTTAATTTTTATATTATAATATATTTATATTTATATTATAATATATTAGTATGAACTCTGAACTAACGGTTCAACCTCAAAAGAATGCAACACATTTATCAATAGTTGAGAGTTCAAAGCTTTATTATAAGTTGAGAGTTCGCAATTTCGCATTATTTCTTTATTTGTGAGAAAACCTTGGCATTTTGAGATGACGAGAATAATATCATTTTAAAAATGAAACAATAAAGTTGAACTTTAGAAAAGATAAAAATACATGTACTCATCAAGTTTAGAGATGTCAATCTAGCCCGAAACTCGTAGGCTCACCCAAATTGTTCGAGAATAAATAGGGTTCGGACTAAAAAAATCTTAGCCCATAAAAAATATGGCTCGAATTGACTTAAATTAAATAGTATAACTGCTTGAATAAGTTTGGCTCATACCCAGTGGGTTAGCTCGATTGACATCCTTACATCAAGATTTTTATTTGTAGAGTTCATGTATTGATCAAAATACATAATTAAGTTCATCACTAAAAGAGTGCAAGTTTTTATTACATTTCTTATCTTTTGGAGTCTTAAAACAAGTTATTTTTATAATTATGTCACGTCCTTCTTCTTCTTCTTTTGCTGCTGCTGCTGTTTTTGTAATGAACAATAGAGGGCGCCACTTTACATTAGGTTTATCGACATTTGTCGACAGGCCTAATTGGCATCGACACACTTTTTGTTTCTTTCTGTTTTACACTTCTCGATGAATATCTATGTTGTTGGAAACTACCGATAGGTAGCATCATCGGTATAAATGTCTGATCGCCCATCGGCATATCCCAAAATTATAACGTTAATAATTGGCATTATAATTACCAATGAGACTGCCCACGACATTTGTATCTACATGCGCATCTATTGATAATGTCGTCAGTATTCTCTCTAGGGCAAACCCCTTGGTGTGCATCGGTAGTTTCACTAGTAATTGCCGAGAGATTACGTCTCTTCGTAAATTGCGTCGCTATTCCTATTTTTTTTTTTTTTTTGTAGTGTGTAGTTGAAAACTTCATGTTTATGTGGTTGACCATTTCATACTTTATACAAATAATGTAAGACCCGTGCAATGCGTGGATAAAAGAAATATAGGTTGCATGCAAAGATGTGGAGGAGTTGTCAAAGAGGGCACTCATATTTAAATATATGAGTATTGATTTAAAATATTTTTCATTTACTAAATTAATACAATGGAACAGTATTCGTTTTTCAAAATTAGTACTGATTTGTTTTTTTATTATAAAGTTAATAGATAAAAAAATTTGGTTGGTTACAAAAGTCCACCATTTTTTTTAATTATCATAATTGTAGCTCAATGCTCAAACATTTGCAATTATATACTTTAAATTCCAAAATTGAAGAATATGATCTCCACCAGACGTAACGCAAATGAATAAGCTATTTGTTTTTTTAAAATTTTGTTGATTGAGAGATATTGAAGATGCATAGCTATTTATGATACTATGCAATGTGCGAGACCAGATATTCATACAGTATGCATGGGATTAGCCGCGTCAATGGGATCCTTTATGATATCTATCCACATATATAATAACAGTATTGGCTATATGAGACAATTATTTTGGTTCCCTCCCAAACTTTTTTCTTTCATCAAAAAAGAAACTTTTTTGCCGCAAAGCCACTTTTGTTGACTTTTCAACTTTTTTTTTTTTAAAATATTTAAATCTCAGAGCCACAAATATTGACTTTTAAACAAGGGTTCAAATTCCATGCGTTTGATTTCTGAGGTTTAATAGGAGGGTCTAATTTTTGAATTTTATGACTTCAATTTGGATATCATTGATTAGTATTTTGAATTTGTTACCAAAACTGGTTAAACTGGTTAATGTTTTTAATTCAGATCCGTTTAAATCTATTTCGATTCTATGAAATCTCAGAATTACATATTTTTGAGCCACATAAATTGAGTTTTTGATTGTATTCAATTGAAATAACAGATAAAGCAAGCATGACGAAAGAAACATAAAAATAAAATTAATTACAGGCCCCGAATAAAGAAGAATAAAGAAAAACAAAGTATGGAAATAAATTCAATTACAGGATCCAAATATACCTAATTTGGCAATAACACAGTAAATCATACCGAAATTAACACTAAATCTGATCTCCTTGCATAATTAAACTCCAAATAATCAGGTATCATTCACACGCTTGGAGTTTGAAAAGATAGGTAGTTGATTCAATCCGATTCTCTTGCAGAGTTAGAATCTTAAACAAGGTAAATATATTAAAATCAGATTTTTTTTTATTGAAAAGACATTTTCTAATGCAGTAGGACCAATAGAAAACGTTAAAAAAAAGTATCTTTAAGCCACAAAATAAAATTGAAATTGACAGATTAAAATAATCACAATAGTTTAGGCAACCAAAGATAATATCATGTTTATTTTATAAATATCAGATTGTATACTTTTTTTAGCCTAATTAAAGACGTTTTATTTGTGGACAATTAAATTTTTGAGGTTTTTAATTCCAAAAACCACTTACAAAAATCTACAAAAAAATTAAAAACAATCGCAGTAGATTAGGCAACCAAAGATAATATCATATTTTATTTTTTAAATGTCAGATTGCATACTCTTTTTTAGCCTAATTAAAGACGTTTTATTTGTGGACACTTAAGCAGAACAACTTTTTAATTCCAAAAACCACGTAAGAAAATCTGCAAAAATAAAATAAAAACATATTCATTGTCTATAATGAAGGGATACGAAATTTTATATTTTCTTGGGTACACAGAATTTCAAAAATTCAAAATTTAGGGTTTCAACCAATTCACCCAATAAATATAGGGTCCTATTATTTGCAAAAATCAGTTTCATTTACTCTTCCGAATGTGTCTTTGTTTTTTTCTCTATTTTCAAAACCTGGGCAACTAGAGTTTTTGGAACGATGCCTCCATTATTTGGACTGACCAAAGACATCGATCAAACGAACAAAAAGGCACTTAAGCTTAGGGTCGTTTGGTTTTTTGCTAGATCCGGATTCGATGATAAGGATCAAAAGACTTCTATGGAAATTAACTTTCATAATTCGGAGGTAATTATATTGATCTGATTTTATTTTTATATATAGATGTATATAGGTTCGAATTATGTACTCAATATTATTCAATTAACGTATTGAATTAAAATAAATTGTCTCTAAATACTTTAAAACGGGGAGGACGCATTACTGGGGTTATAAAAAATATCTGATGAGTCCAAAAAGTTGAACTACCAAATAAAGGGGGTACTAACCTCAAAATAGAGATCAGCGACCTGAATTAATGATGAAACTACGTCTCAGCGACTGCTAAAGCCTTCCACGAATCGTCCAGCGACCTCGCCGATCCTGCAAAACAACGCCTAGAACGGGCCGGATTTCGAGCCCGTTAAGGCCCTCCGACGCTTAAGTTAATAAGCGAAATCAAACTCTTCTCTCTCTTTTCAATGTAAATAATGCGGTCAAATAATAATAATGGCGTTAGTTATTAATAAGAGGCATACACCCCTTTTATATAGAGATAGGAGAAATCTTCCACTATCTAGGGTTACCTTACATAAACATAATTCCATTCATACCATGACTCTTTTACCGACTCTCAATTGGGACTCTTCTCATATGATAAGTTCCCATAAATATGAAACTTTTCAATATATTACCGAAACAAGCCCGGGCATACAGCCCACTAGGCCCATACACATATTAAACTTTCAATCAGGCTCAAATACTCAACTCAACCCACCAGAGATCACGACCCTATATGAGAACTCATCCTCATACTACAGGTCGCTACTCCAGACACATCAACTCGCTTACTTTTAAGGAACAGCCTTCAGCTCGTTCACTTCTCAAAGACATAACACAGCTCGCCCATCTTCCAGGAGGCACACCCTCTCCTAAAGATAGGACCACTTTCCACAAATAACCATATACATCACGTAATATCATATATAGACATTTTGGTCCACATCATCTAGTCCCCCATGTTCTAACTGATTGAGGTATGAAATCAGGTAGGACATGTGAACATGAAATCAAACAAACACAAACAACATATGCACACAAACCATCACTCTACCTCATAAAATCATATTTCAGAATTACCCAACTCGATCTCATCAAGCAACAATATCAATAATCCATTATAGATCATTAATCACACCTGCGACCTACAAAAGGCCGACGCACCGAGCTCACTCTTTCGATCACCTTCTCATGCGCACAAGTCCCCAAGTTAAATCTCAAGAGTTTACACTGGGCGACCTGAAAATATACCACTCCTTCAACGACCTGCAGCCACAACCAGCCTCAATAATGCGAAATCGCAATCATAAACGAACCATAAAGTCAAGACATGCCCTTTCCTTTATATCCAATCTCTTTTAAAACTTCATTAAATGCTGTCTGCCCCTTTGTCGGACACGCGTCACTCCCTCATTTTCTCGGAGTATAATAAATTCAGTGGGCCTGAAAATTAATGGCCCAAAATATTCCCTGAATAAACCCTACTAACCCCCGCTCCTATCTGTCCCATCAGCTTTCCGCCTCCCAACACATAAAACCTTTTCACCTCCTTCACTCTACCACTTTACGCCATTCCAATTAAAAAATCACCATTTTCACTCTGCAAAAAAGCTTAACTACTCACGATCGTTCAAGGATCTCACATCATTCCACTGTTCACCAACGACCTACAGCTCGTCAAAAATGTGTAAGTCCCCAGATCTCCTTAAATAACAATTTTAATCATACTGTTAGATCTACAATTGCATTTATTGAGATATATTTGTTCTGTGTTACCCCCTCCCCTGAATATATTTTATTTTTCAATGGTATCAGCGTCTCCCACCGATAATTCACAAAATTCAACTCTTTCCCCTGATTCCGATCCTTCTGAGAACCCTTTTATAATCGAAACTAGGCAAAAACAACCCCTCTTACCTTCTTCCGGCCTCCGCGACGAGCCAGAAGGTGATGTAAACTGGTCGGAGCTTCAAGCCCAAACCATAGCCCTCTCTGAAACTCAAACCTCAAAAGACAACCTCCTCGAAATTCCATCCTCTTCATCGTTAGCCCTTACACCTATTCCAGAGGGTATCCCTCTACCCATATCCAATAAGACTCCACCCTGCGAATACTTTAGGGAAAACCCTGTAACTGTAGCCCCTTCCCTATCCATCAGCGACCTACCTTTCTCTTCCCACACAACCAAAGAAATTAAACACAACTATTGGATACTACCCGAACGTCCCAAATTAGAGAAATTTAAGAGAATTCTCAATCTCCCTAAAACCGCCAAGATGGTTTTGCCCGAAGGGCCACACGTAGACCCCCTGTGACCTCCGCCCAACCATATTACCCTTTTTGACACACTACTAGTAGCGGGGTTTAGGTTTCCAGCTCACCCCTTCAACATCGAAATCTCCAACCTGTACAACATCTCACCTTTACAATTAACCCCTAACTCTATGAAGTATCTGGCTGGATACCTCTTACTGTGTGAATATTACAACACCAATCCTGACCCAGGCTTCTTCCACTTTTGCTTCCAGATAAAATATCAACAAAACTCTTTCTATCTCTCCACTCGGTCGGGGTTAGCTCGCTTTCTTATAAATCTTCCCAACAAAGTCCCCGAGTGGAGAAAGAACTTCTTCTTTATCTATAACACCGAAGATTGGCCTTTCATAACCGAACTAAAAAACCGTACTCCCAAACAATACAAGCCAACCACCTCCAAAGAGTGTCCCCGTCTATACAAAAAATACTTTGATCAGCTCGAGGAATGGAGCAAACACCCATTCAATATAATACTCCTCACCAGCCGATCCGACATGTTCCGCTACGTGGGCATTGACTCTCGCCTAGTGGCACCAGATCTCGTCATCACTGATGATGAATTCGGAAGGTGCTTTAGGTTTCACAATTACACCTCACCATTTATAGCATAAACCAAATAATAACAATCTCTCTATTTAATGCAGTGGCCTTCATCAAGAACTGTGCAGCGACCCACACGGAAGAGGAACAAAAACAGCCCTCCCCTCAATCCAAAGATCGCCCTGTTCCAGCTCCGGCCAACACAAGCGAGGCCACACAACAGGCCTTTGGGGCAGCTAGCGGCGAAGAGGAAGATGCCCAGTTAATCAAGCGACCTAGCAAAAATAAAGGCAAACGTCCTCTTCATGATGCTCCTAAGAGCCCGGCGGCAAGGAGCCCAAGCCCCAGCCAGCCAGAGCAGAAGAAACGTCGCCTCCGCAAGGGCCCAGCGCCAATTTCGACTAGCGCATCTAGCCTGAGCAAAGTGTTAAGAAAGCTGGATGATGCCAACGACGTCGAAGCTCTTCTCAGCGAGCACGCCCTTAAGCAGGTATAAACAAATGATCCTTGCCCATAACTCATTCCATAACTCATTTAGCTATAGACCAATACTCACAAAATGTAATGATTACAGCTGAAACCTCTGTTCACTAAATTTTCGGAGGAGTTCGTAGCTCGTTCGTCGGCGAGCGACCTTCAGAAAACCATTGACGAGCTAACTACACAAGCTGAACAACAAACCCGACAGATTTCACTAACACAAGGGGAGTTGGACAAAACACTCCAATTGTTGAAAGCCCGTGATGAGGAGATAGCCATTTCCAAGAGCCAGATCATACGCCTGAAGGACGAGGCCACTCGTGTGAACAACGAGCTAAGCAAAAAGACAGAAGAGCTTAGCAAAACAACAGGAGAGTTCGCCCTTCATCAACAAAGGCTCCCAGAACTCCTCAAGACAGCTCGGGAAGAGGGTGTAACAGAAGGTCATCAGAGTTTCCTCCTCAGCGAGATAGGCAGAAAGTTCATTGAAGCCTATCGACAAGAAGTTGTGAAGGCATACGAGAAGTCTTCCATCTACTTCGGGCTGATGGCAGGTGGTGCTGCAGAATGGGTCAGTGCGGCGGCCAACATGATCAAAGAGGAGATCGCTGTTCTAAACATCTCCTACTCCCCTAACGCAGAGGCTCTCATCGACAAGATGCCGCCGTTTAGCATCTTCAAAGGAAACTGGAAACAGCCCATTGATGCTAAGTGTTGGTTATCCTGCCAGAGTCGGGCGGCCTTATCCGCGGGAGCTTATGCCGAGCTGAAGACGCCTCTAGACGACCTATTACCTACACCAGAACTGGCCAACACTTCTGCGCCTGAGCCAACTGTCACCCCGGCATCTGAGTCAGCCCCCGCAGATCACCCTGCCACAATATCTGAAAAAACTGTTTAAACATTTTATCGCTTTCTAGCTCGTAATTCCTGTATAAACACTTGTCAACTTTATGTCATTAGATTTAGTTACTCTTACTATCATTCTCCATTATTGCAAAATAAGCAGTAATATCCATCACACAGTCCATCTAGAAACATGCAAGATTAGATCTCGAGCACATAAAAACACATTAGCTCGCAATATTTTAACAACTATCTATCACAACCACAATAATAAAAGAAACTCACGCAAACAACAATTCAATCAATAGAAATAGCTCGCCCAACTATGTCATTACCCAACTTTTCAATCATCTTGCGGGAGAGGTGTCCTCCAATTCCAGAGTTATCCCTCTCCTCGCCATAATAATCATAAAAACACAATTTTCTCAAACCATTTGACCGAGAGAGATGTACTAACCATCTTCTCCCATCATAACATCCACAAAAATTACTTCTTTCAATAGCTTGCTTGGTCAGGAGAAGTATCCTCCGATCCAGAGTTACCCTTTCCCGCACCATAACACCCTTACAAACTTTCAACAAATCATGAGGTCGGGAGAGGTGCCCTCCAGCCCAGAGTTATCCTCTCCCGCACCATAAAACACTTACAAGCTTTTTACAAATCACGAGGTCGGGAGAGGTGCCCTCCAGCCCAGAGTTACCCTCTCCCACCATAAAAACTTATAAAAGCATACTAGCTCGCCGAAAGAGTAGGTAACACAACTATCTTTTTATCAAAACAACTTTCCCAACTTCACTTCTCATATTATTCAAATATTTGGATAGCTCGCGGGAGAAGTGCCCTCCGACCAGAGTTACCTTCTCCCGCTATAAAAACTTACAAACTTTCAATCAATCACTAGGTTGAGAGAGGTGCCCTCCGGTCCAGAGTTACCCTCTCTCAATAAAAACTTTTGAAACAAGCACTAGGCTGAGAGAGGTGCCCTCCGGTCCAGAGTTACCCTCTCTCACCAAAAAGAACTTACAAAAATAACCACTTTCAACTACTCGCCTGGTCGAGAGAAGGGCCCTCCGATCCAGAGTTACCTTCTCCCACCATAAACCCTTACAAACAAAATCCTTCGCCTTATCTTTCCCACACAAACTTTCTGCGGGAGAAGTGCCCTCCGACCAGAGTTACCTTCTCCCACGATCCACCCTCTATGCGTAATACTTCTTCAAATGGCACACGTTCCAACTCCGAGGTAAAATCTTCCCATCTGCACTTTCGAGTATGTATGCACCGCCTCGCAATATCTTTATCACTTTAAAGGGCCCAATCCGGTTTGGCTCTAGTTTCTTGGTCATCTTTAGAGCATCGGCTCTTCTCCACACCAGATCGCCGACTTGAAAACAACGATACTTAACACATTTGTTAAAAACAGCTTGTATCCTTTGTTTATAATGTTCAACACGAGCTGCAGCTTTCTCTCGTATCTCTTCAATCGTTTCGATTGCTCCTCGAGCCAATCTTTCACTCTCCTCCACATGAAATGTCGTTAAATGCTTTGAACCTCCAACTATCTCGGCTGGAATGATCGCATCCATCCCATAAACCAAACTGAATGGCGACTCCCCCGTGGTGGTTCGGGGAGTCGTTCGATAGGCCCACAGGACAGACGCAAGCTCGTCTTCCCAGAGTCCGCCCACTTTTTCCAATTGCAGCTTAAGTCCCTACACAATTATTCTATTAGTAACTTCTACCTGCCCGTTGGTTTGGGGATGCGCCACAGAGGCAAATCGCTGTTTCATTCCCATATCTTTGCACCATTTCTGCATTTTTCGCCCATTAAACTGGGTCCCATTGTCCGAGACTAACACTCGTGGTACTCCAGACCTGCAAAATATATTATCAAAAATAAAATCCATTATATGCTGCTCGCTTATTCCTGTAACAGCCTCAGCTTCCACCCACTTGGTGAAATAATCAATAGCCACCGCTAAATGTTCTTTATTACCCGGGGTTCTTGGGAAAGGACCCACTATGTCGATTCCCCACTGTGCGAATGGACACGGCGAGCTCATGACTATCATTTATTCCGCCAGTATATTAATAACCGGAGCATGCATCTGACACTTTATACATGTTCGAACCAGCTCGCCAGCCATAGCTTTCATCCCAGGCCAAAAGAAACCTGCACGTAGCGTAATGCCCACTAATGCCTTTTCCTTCGCATGATCTCCACAGTACCCTTCGTGTATTTCTCTCAACACCTCCATTCCGCGTTCTCTGGCCAAACATTTAAGAAGAGGTCCGAACCGCGACCTTTTATACAATACCTCATTAATAGCGCAAAAACGAGCTGCAACTCTAGCCTCTTTTGTTGTCAATTTCTCTGCGCCCTCTTGCGCTTTAAGGAGAAAATCCCAAATGGGTGATCGCCAATCATCCTTATCCTCAATCTCCATAACTTCTTCTCCCTTTTCTATGCTACTGTGGCTCAACTCCATCAACGTGATCCTTCGAGTGTCACAAGTCCCCAGTGCTCCTGCTATCCGAGCGAGCTGATCTGCCCGTGTATTTTCAGCTCGGGGCAGATGTTCTAACTTGAATTCCTCGAAACGAACCACTTCCTCTCGCAACTTACTCAGATACATCGCCATGCGTTCTTCTTTAGCCTCAAAAGAACCATCAAACTGACGAGCTACCAACTGGGAATCTGTGTAAGCCCATAACTTGCGCGCTCCTAGCTCGTCTGCCATTTTAATTCCTTGTAACATGGCTTCATACTCAGCCTCATTATTGGACGCCTTATACCCTAATTTGATCGCAAATTCCAGACTCTCTCCGTCCGGGCTAACCAACATAATGCCCAGCCCTGATCCTGATACCATAGTCGATCCATCAGTATACAAGGTCCACGCTTTTATTTCTTTATTCTTGTCGACCTGCCTCGTCATTTCCTGTAGGAAATATGCCAATACTTGTGCTTTGATAGCCACTCTTGGCTCATAAACCACGTCGTACTCACTCAACTCCACTGCCAACTTCACCAACCGCCCTGACACATTTGGATTGCCCAGGACTTGCTTGAGGGCCAAGTTGGTACACACCTTCACTCTGTGGCTCAGGAAATAAGGCCTCAACTTCCTGGCCGTACAAACCAACGCAAACCCTCCTTTCTCCAGCTCGGTATACTTCAGTTCAGCTCCCCGCAGCATCCTACTAATATAATAAATAGGTTTTTGCAAACCCGCTTCTTCTCTTATCAGGACAGAACTCACTGCGACCTCCCCCACGGATATATATAAAAAATCAAATCCTCTCCCGGCATTAGTTTGGTCAGCAGTGGTATCTCTGCCAAGTATTTTTTCAGCTCGTCAAAGGCACTCGCGGCTTCCTGTGTCCACTCAAACCTGGATCCTTTTCTTAGCGCCCTAAAAAAGGGGACGCCCCGCTCCGCCGACCTAGAAATGAAATGGCTAAGACCTGCAATGCGGCCTGTAAGTACCTGCACATCCCGCACTGTACGAGGGTGCAGCATCTCTAAAACAGCTCGCACCTTCTCTGGTTCACTTCGATTCCTCGTTCCGTCACCATGTAACCCAAAAATTTCCCTGATCGCACTCGAAACGCACACTTCTTTGGGTTAAGCTTCATTCCATACTGTCTCAGGATAACGAACGTCTTCTTCAAATCTTCGACATGGGATTCTGCTTTTTTGCTCTTCACCAGCATATCATCGACATAAACCTCCATGGTGGACCCCAGCAAATCCTTAAACATGRYATCCACCAGCCGTTGATAGGTCGCTCCTGCATTCTTCAATCCAAAGGMCATGGACACGAAACAGTAAGTACCTGTGGAAGTAACAAAACTTACTTTGGGCTGATCCTCCTTTGCCAAAGGTATTTGGTGATACCCCTGCGAAGCATCCATCATACTTAACAGCTCGCACCCCGAGGTAGAARCRACCAACTGATCAATTRGRGGRAAAGGATAATGATCRTTYGGACATGCMTTATTCAGGTKARGGAAATCCACACACATCCTCCACTTCTGAGCTGGTTTTGGTACCATCACAACGTTAGACAAGTATTCTGGAAACTGAATCTCTCTTATGTGACCTGCTTTCAACAACTTATGTACCTCTCCTTCAATCACCTTGTCCAATTCTGACCCAAAATGCCTCCTCTTCTGCTTCACCGACCTCGCCTCTGGATCCGCATTTAAATGGTGTTGCGCGACCTCTGGTGATACCCCCGTCAACTCTTCATCTCCAAATGCAAATATATCCCGAAATTCTCTTAACAGCTTTATCATCTCGTTCTTCAATGCCTCAGGTATTTGGGTACCTATTCTCGTGGTATATTTCGGGCGCTCTTCTTCCAGGGAAATCTCCATTAATTCCTCATTCGGCTGAACCGAGTTCTCCTATTCTCTCATTTTATTGGGATTGAGCACCCCTTCCGGTTGATCGTTATTTCTCTCTCGCTTGTTCTCCATCAACCCTTTCCTGACCGCCATCTGATAACATGATCTGGAGACCTTTTGTTCTGCGACAACCTCACCCACTCTACTTGATACTCATGTGGTAAGTCGATGTTACTGCCTGAAACGCATTAAAGGCAGGTCATCCCAGTATCACGTTGTAGGCCGACCTCCCCTGGATGATTAAAAACTTTAAGTTCTTCTCTAATCTCGACTCATCTTTTCCCAGCACTACCTGCAACGTCAGCTCGCCTTCTGTATTCACCTGCGCCCCATTGAAAGCATATATGGGCGTGTTCACCGACCGCACTCTTATATCTACTTCCATCCGATCAAGGCAGTCTGTATATATGATGTGCACCGAACTCCCATTATCTACAAATATCCTGCTGACTTCATAACCCTCGACTTCTGACTCAATTACCAATGCATCCTTGTGATCTTCCTGTAGCCCGCGCCTCTCATCAGGGCCAAAAGAAATGACTGGCCCTACGAATTGAGGTTGTCTGCTCACACTGGCGACCTCCCTTATGCCCAAACGAGCTGACTTAACATGCCGTTTCCTCGCATTGTTGGAATCACCATCCGTTGGTCCTCCAGAAATCATGTTTATTCTCCCTCTATTTCTCCGCGGCACTTCCTGTCTCTGATTTCCTTGCCGTCCTTGCCTTGCGACCTGCTACTGAGGCGGGCTCCTCGGCGGCGGTGGAGGTAAAGCCTGCCCTTGTTCGCGCGACTCCCTCTCCTTATAAATTACTTCCTTAAAATGCCCTGCTTTTATCAGTCTTTCTATTTCTTCTTTGAGGTGTCTACACTTCTCAGTGAAATGTCTGTAATTATTGTGAAATCGGAAGAAGGAGGCAGTCTTGGGATGAGTGGGGACAGGTGTGCGATCCTCTGGCCATTGTATGGCATCAGGCAGAGAACGCTCCATAATACTGAACACCTTAGCCCGCGGATAAATTAATGGTGTAAAATCTTCTTGTCTCCAATCGCGCGTGCTCGCCTCTTGTCTCCCACTAACCCCGGCACTCGAAGCCAGGAGTCTACGCCTTCCACTCCTTGATTCTCTCCTTACTTCTCTTCTCGGGATGACTTCTCGCGCATCTGCATCCGACCTGCCAAAGCGTACCTGATGTTCCTCCTCGGCCTCCTCCACCTGTATATACTTATGACATCTTTCCAGGACATCATCATACGTTCGTGCCTCTTTTTTCACTAATGATTTACGCAAGTACTCTCTCCTTAGTCCTTGACGTAAAGCTCCAGCCTTCATCTCGTCAGTGGCAGTGGGCACCCCCAAAGTAGCACTGGTGAACCTGTTAACGTACTGTTTAAGCGTCTCGCCAGGTCGTTGTACCATGGTAAAGAGTGACTGCGCCGTCCTCGCACCCTATCGAACACTAGAGAACTGCTTAAAAAAAGCAGCTCGCAATACTGGATAACTGGTGATCTTCCCCTGCGGGAGTTGATAGAACCAATTTTGCGCGATTTCCCTCAAGGTAGACACAAAAGCCCGGCATGCCACGGCATCCGTGTAACTGTGTAGCATTCTCGCGTTCTCAAAAAGCTGTAGGTGCTCGACTGGATCCGTTAAGCCCCGATATTGCAACTCCAATGCTTTATAGTTTTTAGGCATTGCTGCATGCATCATCTCCTCCGAGAAAGGATGTCCTCCTTCTCCTTCAAACCTATCTCCATCCATTCGTCTCTGTAATTTCAGCATGACCTCCTGCAGCTCTCTAAAGGCCTTATTATGTGGTCCCACTTTGCTCTCTCCCTTTCCTTCTTTGAACACATTACCGCTCTTCTTGGTTTTCTCTTGAGACTCACTACCCGTATCAGAGGTCGGAGTCTCGCTCTCACTACTATACTTATTGTGCCATCGACTACTTCGCCTGTAACGACTTCGCCTTACTTTCACTCCTTTATCTCGTCGTCTACGAACATGAGATCCTACGGATGAGGTGGAACTAGAAGCATCCCCCTTTCTCCGCGTACTCCGTCCCCTCTTACGAGATAATCTTTTCGACGTAGACTTCTCGCCCCGCTCTACTTTCTTAACCGCCGACTCCTCCTCCTTCTCGTCATGATATCTACCGCCTTTTTCCTTCCCCGTACTCGGCTCGCTTTCTAAGTACTTGCGTAACTCCTCCTGTTTCTCAAGCGGCACGAAATCCATAAGTCCATCCAAAAATCCTTTTTTATTCTGACAGGGCTTGTCCTTCAGTAAATCTTCCCCGTCTTTCACCTCTACATGAATCGCCTTTTGCGCCTCCGCCTCCGGTGTTTTCATCTCCGTGTCTTCCGCCAACCCTTTTTCCTCATGCTTCCAGGGGGAAGGCGGTGGTGTGTCACCGGTGCCTTGGACGACTGGATCCGCCTGAGGAGGTGTTTTTCCTTCCCTTGCGATGTCTTTCTCGTTAATGTCCGCCAGTCTACTCTTCTTGTTCTTCTTGTTGTTCGACTGAGAACCGTAGTATAATGTCCTCGGAACTATGTTGCTATCCTTCATGTTTTGTTTGCGGAATCTCTCATGCCTTTCGCTCAAGGACTCGATGTCCCTCTTTCCCACAGACGACGGCAATTTGATGAGTCCAAAAAGTTGAACTACCAAATAAAGGGGGTACTAACCTCAAAATAGAGATCAGCGACCTGAATTAATGATGAAACACCTCTCAGCGACTTGATGAGCCTTCCTTGAATCTTCTAGCGGCCTCGCTGGTCCTGCAAAACAGCGCCTCGAACGGGCCGGATTTTGAGCCCGTTAAGGCCCTCCGACGCTTAAGTTAATAAGCGAAATCAAACTCTTCTCTCTCTTTTCAATGTAAATAATGCGTCAAATAATAATAATGGCGTTAGTTATTAATAAGAGGCATACACCCCTTTATATAGAGATAGGAGAAATCTTCCACTATCTAGGGTTACCTTACATAAACATAATTCCATTCATACCATGACTCTTTTACCGACTCTCAATTGGGACTCTTCTCATATGATAAGTTCCCATAAATATGAAACTTTTCAATATATTACCGAAATAAGCCCGGGCATACAGCCCACTAGGCCCATACACATATTAAACTTTCAATCAGGCTCAAATACTCAGCCCAACCCACTAGAGATCACGACCCTATATGAGAACTCATCCTCATACTACAAGTCGCTACTCCAGACACATCAACTCGCTTACTTTTAAGGAACAGCCTTCAGCTCGTTCACTTCTCAAAGACATAACACAGCTCGCCCATCTTACAGGAGGCACACCCTCTCCTAAAGATAGGACCACTTTCCACAAATAACCATATACATCACGTAATATCATATATAGACATTTTGGTCCACATCAATGTCAATGTCAAATTGTTCGAAAATCGAATGGTTGAAGATCGTGTTTATGCAATTAGTAACTATTACGTAGAGAACAACACCGGCAAGTTCCGCACCACGATGGCCAAATTCAAAACTATTTTTCATGCGAAAACACTTATAGTCGACGTGAAGGAGGATTCTTTCCCTAATTACGTGTTTGGTTTTTATAATTTTTCAACACTGACTGATGTCAACAAAGTTGAAGAGACAATGTTTTTCGGTTAGTTTCTTAATATTTTTGAATAATTACAAATACATACCAATTCGGTCTTTTTTTTTACTAATTTATTTAAATTTCTTATTGTAGATATAATTGGGAAGGTGTCGGAAATCCATAACCCGCAGGAGAAATAATTGATGGGAGGACGTCGAGCAAGATTGATTGAGATTATTCTCGAAGATTTAAGGTAATTTTCAATTATATGATTTTGCATATTTATTATTTCATATATTATTTGTTTGGTTTGTTTTATATATAAATAGGAATGTAGAAGTTAATAATTATCTTATGTTACAATTGGTATTATAGTGGTCGTCACCTAAGTTGTGCTCTTTGGGGCGAATACGTTGATCAAATCTTGACTTTCGAAAGTGGTCTGTCCGTGGAACCTCCCGTGATGCTTTTCCAAATGTGTTGTGCCAAGGTCTATAGAGGTAATAATATAGTTTTTCTGATTATATATATATATATATATATATATATTTAAAATTCTGAATATTATTTCGATCTGGTTTTCAGTTTCAGCATTTTTTATTTTTTTATTTTTCGATTCTATTTATTTTATTATTTAAAATTCTATTTTTGATTCACAATTTTTTAGATTCTGTTTATTCTGAGAGTTTTTTCAGATTCTGTATTCTTTATTTTTATTTTTATATTCTGTTTATCTTATTATCTTATATTCTATTTTTTTTAATATCATTTAGTTAATTAGTTAATTTTCAATTTTGGAAAGAATTTAATTAAAACATAATTTATCATCTATAACATTATCAGATTTGCTCACTTAAAGACTTATTCTGCTGTATATTAAAGTTTCAACAATTTCTGTTTTCTTATGTTTAGTTTCTGTGTATTTTTTGGAATTAAAATCCGTCTTCAGAGTTATTGTATATTGAAACAAAAAAATAATTATAATTTTTTAATTATAGATACTGTTACTCTGTCAAATTCGTTTGAGGTGACCAAGTGGGTTACTTCCGATTATATGCTGAAAATTATCAATTTTAAAAGCAGGTATGTTTTTTGAATTATGATTAACTTGATTAGTGCTTGATAAAAACCTAATTTATTATTTTAATAACATATTTTAAATTGTGAATTTGTATAAATATAGAATTCCAAAGGGGTCTAATAATCCGACCAAGAGTATTATCCGCGGTAGTTTAACGCTCTCGCGTAGTGCAGTTGATGAGATTGCCTCCGGCAATGTCGTCTTCCACCCGGTCGATTATTTGTATATGGTCGATGAGGTACATTTATTTAGAGTTGTGTTGTTATTAGATTTTTATTTTTGATGTTTAGTTTTTTAATAGAGTACTGTTTTAAATACAACCATGCATGTTTTGTATATGTGCAATTATAAGTTCTTTTATCGATGATTGGTAGTACAATGCATGCACAAAGTGCCATAGAAAGCTTGAGGAGGATGAGAATCAATTCAAGTGCGTGGGTTGCATGAGACGGATTTCTTCGGGCGTGATTAGGTAATAAATTAAGTTAATAAAATAAAATGATTGACACAGTACTTAATCTATTAGACAATTATTTAATATCATGTTTTTTTAAATATGAAGGTACAAGGTAAGGATTGAGGTTTTAGACTCTACGGCTAATGCATTCCTACTATGCTGGGATCGGGAGGCTGAAAAATTGATTGGGAGGTCTTTCCACGACTTTCGGGTCGAACTTCTCGAGGTAGGACATAAACTTTAATAGATTTTGGAGTGAGATTTTTGCATTTTAGCAACTTAATAAAAATGAGAATAAACTAATGAGCAGTAGTATACAAATTTAATTTGGTCATTTCTGGCAATGTAGAATCGCTCTGATGAAGATCTGCCTGAAGATTTGTTGAGACTAATTGATTAAATGGTTCTATTTAAGGTGAAGGTTAATATGGGCAAAACTCATAATGAATCAAGCGCATATTCAGTTGTGCGATTAATTAACGACCAATCTTTAGTAGCTAAATACAACAAGTGGACCGTCGAGGAGGATGTGAGTTAGACTAATTTTGAAATTTATAGATTTTGATATATAGTAAAGTCTATAAAAATTTTTAATTTTTTTTGATATGTTTGAATTTTTTTTTAAAAGCGTTTCGTGATTCAACTATCATTTTATTTTAGGGAAAATTCTCATATAATATACTTAGATCATACTCAATTTCCAAATGATCCTTTAACATTATTTCTTCCCATTTAAGTCAAATTTTTCCCATTAAATCAAAATTATAATATAAAATGTCAAAAATACCCCACCACTCCAAAAATTAAATTATAATTGGATTTTCCAACCCTAATTATATTTCCCGTCCCTTCCTTCATTTTGTTCCTTCCGAATCGGCCATATGCGATACAATTCACGCCACTCTCCAAATCCATCCTCCAAATCAAAAATCCAGAATTAGCAAAGCATCAAAACAACAAAATCATCTTCGATAACTCACGGATTCTCCAAACTCTTCATCTGAAGCGAGAAAGCTGGGCGCGGCGGTGATGGGAAATTCTCCAAATCCATTCTCCAAAACCCTTAATTTCATCCTGTAGTTTAGGAAATTCTCAACCAGCAACAAAGACACCATCGACTTGCAGCTGTGGTGATGGGGAACGCTACGATGGCGAATAACTAGGGTCGTGCTAAATTACGGAGGGTCTCGGACGGAAATGGGTCCAGGCGCGGCGGAAAGCTGGGCTTTTGTCCCGAAGGCGTCTTCGTGTTGCCGGTTTGTTGCACAAGGGGAACCAGGATCACTGAGCCGCGAATCCTTTAAACGGACGACGGTGGTGGGGCTTTAAACGGTGACCGATTGCACCAAACCTAGATTTGGATCTTAGACAAGATTCGTTTTGGTAAGGTCGTTGATTCTGCAAAATCATTCCCTTTGTTATTTGATATTGTTGTTGTGTGTGATAGATTGGTGTTCCGGGGTCAACTTGATGTTGAACTGTTGCATTCCGTGGTTTGGGACTGTTGGAGTTGGCTGCTGTCAAGCGTCGAAGCTGCTGCCGGGCTGTTTACGGGCCGAATTCGGGTCGTAAGAGTTGCTGTCAAGTTTCGGGGCTGCAGTGAAGGATTCGGGCCAAGCTTGGGTCACTGCACTCGATTTTCAATTAGTAGTTTGGAATATGTAGTTTAGATTTGAAAATGCATTTTATGTAATTGTCAAGGATTCGGGCCAGGCTTGGGTCACTACACTCGATTTTGAATTAGTAGTTTGGAATATGTAGTTTAGATTTGAAAATGCATTCTATGTAGTTTGGGTTAGGTAGACCATTAATGTTGAAGTTGAAGTTCATGAAAGTGTATCTTATGAAATTCCTTAATGTAGTATAAAATTTCTCAATGTAGTATGATTATTTTCTATGTAGTTTGGATCTTGACCGATCAATTACATGATATAGTTTTGAAATTTAATCGAGTAGTTCTGAATTTTTCGAGTAGGTTTGAGATTTACACGAATAGTTCTGAATTTTTGAAGAATAGTTTTGAAATTTACATGAGTAGTTCTGAATTTTGAAGAATAGTTTTGAAATTTACATGAGTAGTTCTGAATTTACATGAGATTTCTGAATTTTACACGAGTAGTTCTGAATTTACATGAGTAATTCTGAATTTTACACGAGTAGTTCTGAATTTACATGAGTAGTTTGTCAATTTTCACAAGTAGTTTTGAATTTTACACGAGGAGTTCTGAATTTACACAAGTATTTCTGAATGTACATAAGTAGTTCTGAATTTTACACGAGTAGTTTTGAATTTTCGAAGAACAAAATAAAATATTTATAAAGGGTAATTTAGTACTCTTATATAATTTTTGGATTAAATGGGAAGTTGAGATTTCAATGGCCTATTTGGGAAAAAAACATTTCACTAATGGCCTATATGGGAATTTTCCCTTTATTTTATTGAAGGAATCGGACTTTTTGACACTGATTCAAAGGGAGGAGACCGACAATGGAATGGTAACTTAGTGGAACATTTGTAGTATTGAAAATCAGATAAAAATCATAGTTTGTGAAATTACATGCAATGATCTTAAATTAAAACAATTGAGTAGGATGCCTGTTCCGAGGATGAGGTTACTACTCCTATTAAAAAAGTCGAGGTCATGGAGATGGATGGTGAGAGTTCAACCGTAAAGAAATTGATGTTCGATGCTGAGGGGATAGCTTCCACTTCATCGAAGACGTCTAGGGTTCTCTCTAAGAATGGGAAATCGGTGCAGAATAATGTCCTAAACTTCGAAGAAGGCTATGTTGCTGGGATTGATGAGGACGACGAACTAAGAATTGGTGGAATTGTGCAGGATGATGAGTGAGGACAACATTTCTTAATTATTTATTACAATTATTATTTTTTTTCAAAGTTTTATAATATTCAGTTAGTACTGCTTTGAATATTGCTATTGGGATTTTGGATTTGAGGTTTTATATACTGTTTTGAATTTAGGTTGAGGGTGAAAGCATTTTATGCTAAAACAGTATTCATGTGATTTAAAATTTGATATTTTTCAGATTTTATATTACTTAATAAAATCGTTCTATTATTATTAACTTTTTTGTTTAGATAACTATTACAAATAATAGTCTTTTATATGAATGTATATTGCTACATTTCTTTTACATATTTTACTATAATATATTAATCTTTAATAGAGTCAAACATTAATAAAAATCTTCAATAAAAAATATTGACGTAGTTTAAAAGACTGTTGCCTAAACTGTATTAACTTTATGTTTCCTGCGATCTAAATCAGTAATTATTAATCATCCCAAACATATATCAAATAAAATAAGTAAATAAATTAAAATCACTAAAATTATAAACAAACACATTCGCATAGCATAATTTAATAAAGTACAGAAAATAAACGCACGCACTAATCATCACTGATATTAACGAATGTTTAATGTAAAATTAATTAACAGATAATAATTGGGTTCACATTTAAGTTGTGAATGTCTGAACTATATTTTTATGAATGTCGGCCTTTATACAAAATTTCTTGAATTTAAATGATAAAATTGAAATAGTTATTTGAACTTTTTCGAATATATAACTGTTTTTGAAAAATATAAAAATATTAGATATGGACAACTTATAAATTTAGAACTCAATAGTATTAATATTGGTTTATGAAAAAACAAGATATTTAAAAGTGTTAGAATTTCTGAACAATAAAAAATCTTAGATATAAATATAAGGAAATATTTCTTATTGAGAAACATACATGTTATCAATATTTTTTAATTTATAATTTGTGTAAACTTGATAATTTACTCAATTATTATGTTTCATAAACTTTAGTAAATATAATAAAAGAGATTCTTAAAATATATTTTCAATTTAAATTCTGGTAAAAAAATTAGTCATATAGATTCGTTATTAAGAAGTTTGTGAAATAATATATTTAAAATTAGAAAAGAATTTGTTATATTTTGCAAGTAAATCATCTCGGTATGATTAAAAAGTAATTTCTATTTTTTAGAATCCTGATAACTGAAGATTCTATTTAGAAGATAAGTAATAAGTAATATGGTTAACTGTTAACTGTTAAGTATAATGCGTATCTTACCGATTTGAAAAATATTTATTTTAAATATCTTTCCGTGTGCCTATAAGATTATCTATAGTTAACCTTAACATCATAAATTTTACTGCCGCGTAGCACTTCAGTGTAATAGGGTTTACTATTCTTAAAAAACCAAAAACACGCATACACACACAACTGAACATCTGAATACAAACATAGTACGGGTAATCAAAACCTGGAGCAGCACATAGAGAGTAATCAATATGAGGAGGAAGACAGATATCATACGAAAAAGAGCACAAACAAACAACACAATGGCAGGATTTTTTTTTTCTGTCTTTAATTATACTTTAAACTGAATATATCAGTAAGAATCTATCATACCTGTTTTTTCTGTAAATCCTTTAAATCTGCAATTTAGAAACTACACAAATTAATATTTTATTTATATGTTATTAAGTTTTTTTGAAAAATTTAACATGAGTCATATGCATAAACTATTTTTTACCTGTTTAAGTGCAGTCCTATGAGTTGTTTTGCCCGACATGTGTGTCTTTGCCAGTTATCTACAACCTATGATACAGCAAAGACACAGTTAGTATTTAGATATACTATATTAAGTGTAAATTCTATTTGTGTATAAGTATATTTGTTTGAATTCTATTAATTATCTTTTATTGTTTGTGTGATCCCCTTGTTCATTAATGCTTCTTCAGTTGACCTTTTCCAAAGCTGAGATACAAACAAACCTATCTTTCAGTTATGTGATACGAACATGTTTTTAACACTATTTTTTATTCGATTAAACAATGTTTATTTTTTTATTTTGAATGGCAGTCTAAGTGTAATGTAAGGATGACATTTTGGAAGTTATCTTTTTTCATGCAGTGTTTGTTATCCAGAGTACTATGTTCCTTAACCTGCAAGATAAATGCCATAAGGTTTAGATTTAACATATACAAATAAATATTGCACTATAAATATATGACAGTAGATTATATAAAATCTATTCAATTGTTAGTTTTTTAAAAGACATGTCTTCATTCGTGGCATTGTTACACCTACTTAGACCCTGTACTCTATTCAGAGGTATTATCATACTACGATAGGTCATGTCAGGTTTCCAACCGACAAACTTAGACATATCTTTTAAAAAAATTCCAGTTATAAAAGTATAAAATGAATTATGTTCAAAGTTAATTTGTATACTTATCTTTTTTCGACTGTTAATACTCAATTGCATTATATTTGCTTGCTTGCTTGCTTGCTTGCTTCCTTCCTTTTCTCAGCAGCAGTTTGCATTTTTAAGGAAAATATATTAACATAAACTAAGTTAACTAAATAAAAGCAAATCAATTATAATTTTGAATTAACATACTCAGAGAAAAATGTTAATCTGTAAACATACTCAAAGCAGAATGAAAATATTTATATTTTAAAACATAAATAGTTTTATCAGATAGATTATTTTATAAAAACAAACCACATTTCAATCTTCCTCATAGATTAATCTATCTGTGATAACATAATTAATTCCTACCATGTATATCAAACAACATGCATAATTCGATAAGAGAACACACTTCACATAAATCAAGAAACAATCATCTCTATTTAAAAATAAAAAACTTCTCATAAAATCTTACAAACAGTGAATCATTAAAGAAAAAAACACCAAACAATTGCAATCATACAACATTAAACATAAAACTAATTTAAGTAAATAAAAAGCAAATTAATTATAATTTTGAATTAATATACTCATAGCAAAATATTAATCTGTAAACATACTAAAAGCAGAATGAAAATATTTATATTTTAAAACATAAAAAGTTTTATCAAAAATATAATTTTTAAAAAACAAACCACATTTCAATATACCTCATAGATTAATCATTCAGTGCTAACATAATCAACTCTTTCCATGTAGATCAAGCAGCATGCTATTAAAATACCAAACAATAGCAATTGATTAAACATTAAATATGCAAGTAAGTTACATATAATTATTTTGTAATATTAAAAATAGTATAAGAACCTCTACCTGATCAGAATCCCTGCAAATTTTAAATATGACGTAATTTGTTTTTGGAGTTCATAGATCAGAAGGGTTTGTGGTAGGTTAAGTTTTTTTTCAAGAAAATTTCACTGTATCGGTAAGATTGATTTCAAACCAAAGAGATATAAAAAATAAATAATGGAGGCGTTAAGATTGTGGAATGACTTAAGGAAGATTGTGTTTGGATATGAGCGGTGAAGTGAATCAGAGAGCTGGGATGAGCGGCGAAGTGGACTAGAGACCATTTCTGGAGAGATGAGAGAGAGGGATTTTTGGTGTAGGGTTAGGTTAGGGTTGAAATTTCTTTCCACTTTGTCAAAGAAAACCCTGCTTCTTAAGAACAAGAACCCAACGGGCCCGGGAGTGGTTTGAGCTGAGAGGGAGAAAATCCATCTTTCTTGTCACTGATCTTATTGATTGACGGTCCTCTCCCTACGCCTCAGGCCCAAGGCTCAACCACCTATTGGTACAGTGGCATAAAYGCTCCTCTGATCTTGGTTGCATTCATTTTCCTCTCCCGATAGATGCTCAAGTGGCCCACCCATAGGCGCAGATAGAAACCTAGGTCAGGGTATAGTTTATTCCCGAGTAGAGAGTTCATGCTTGCTTTCTTCATCAAATAGTGGTYTCTTATTGAACAAAAAGGGGCTTCCCCCAAGAGAATGATTCGGAGTTCTTGCAGTACCAGACACGAGATAGATCTTCCAAAGAACAAGGCCTTGTGGTTGGATTCTGTTCAACATCCCAAGGACCCAGCGAATTATTAATTGGAATTAGAGGATCTTTTGTAATTTTGTTTCCTCCGAAGGAGATTGATGCCTCCTTAACAGGCGTTCTGCTTATAACTTCTAATGTTGTTGAAAATCTGCTCTGACCTTTCAGATCGAGAGAAGCTAAATTCTCAGATCCTCTCAGATGAGTGTGACTTTTGACTTATTATTCAATAGAAGGAAAGACAGGACCATTAATTTGAATGTGGTATATACAATAATCTAATCTGAAATTCTTTATGAACTTCTAATTTTCTGAATTCCAATCAATTCATTTAATTCAATTTGAAATTGGATTTAGATAGGGGCTCGAATCTAGCCATTGATTCTTTTTTTCGCAATTTTTTTGAACCGTATGCATCAAAAGGTGCATGTACGGTTCCTAAGGGATACAATTTTACCCTACTCAACCGACTTTATCGAGAAAGACTGAATCAGAAAGGTCTGTTCAATCAGAATCAAAAAGACATAAGAAATAGGTGAAAATGCAGCTACAATTGCATAGCTGGTAGGAAAGACTAGATTGGCGAAGGAAGCACTAATGAAAAGCTACTCTAATGGGAAATGCGGACTGGACTGCAATCCTTAGGAATGCAGCAGATCGCTTAGCCCCGTTCATCTTCGCTAAGTGTTCCGGTCGGTGGAGCGACTCTGGGACGAATGTTCGAGCACCAGGCGCTACGGTTTCTAGTCTGAATCTGAGGTTTTAATCGATTCATAGGGTCTTAACAAGAGAATTCCTATCAATTCAAGAAAAAATCAATACCAATAAAAGCCCACGAAAAAAGTCCACTATGGTTGCCCACTGATCTGAGAATTTTTGGGTTAGGAGTATTTATACCTAAGGTTAATCGCACGAGTCTGATGATGGCCGTTAGGTTGTTCATATTAAATCTTGACCGCCGGATTGTTTGTAGTTGGTTTATGGGCTTGGATCCGGGTCTTAATATTGGGCTTATCTGAATTCAAATTGGACTCAAAATATTGGGCTTTTGGGAATTTAATTTGGACTCAAATTAAATTGTTGTTTGGGTAGGATTTAATTATTTCAATGGGTTGAATTATTAATTCAAGACCATAAAATATTAATAAATTAATTTTAATCATTTTAAATTTATAGGAATTTTAAAATTATATTATGATGTTTTAAATAAATTTAATGATTGTCTTTAAATTAAATTAATTATGCGTTAATGTATATATTTTAATTTTTAATTTTGAATTCCATGTACTTATATTAATTTAATTTTTTTTGTAACTTTAATTATATATTATGATGTAAGATATTTTATCATATGTATTTAATTAATTATTATATATATGGTGTACTATGCATTTGATTTTTTTGACATCATTTTCTATAACTGTAGATTAATTTATTTAATATTCTGATTTTAATAATAATAAATATATTTATGATTGTTTGTAATTTTAGAGATTTACAATATTGTCAGATTATTTTCCTTCAACTATGTTATAATTCAATGAAATTTGGTTTTGGTTTTTTGTTGTAATTGTTTAGATTTAAGTAGATAAGTAACTATTTATTAAATTACACACACACACACACACACACACACACACACACACACAC
>BMAC01000781.1:264100-278541 GCA_014905375.1 Phtheirospermum japonicum
AAATAATTTTTTTTTTAAATTTTAAATATTTTGTACAATATTTTATGTTGATAAATTTTTTAATTAAAATAAGATATTAGAATAATATCTTATTCTAATATTATATTAATTTAGATGTGTTATCTGGTCATGTTATTAAATATATTGTGTTTAATAAAAACTTGCATATGGTAATGTATAGAATTGATAGTTTTATTTCAATTTTCATTCACATAGATTAATTTTATTTGTTTCATTCATTCTTTTTATAAATGAATTGTGTGTAATTGTGTTAGGTCAGGAGATTATTTAATTAAAGAAATATGTTAGTATTAAATCAATGTAACTATTTTAAATTATTTGATTATTTGTGTGTGTGTATATATAATAATAATAATAATAATAATAATAATAATAATAATAATAATAATAATAATAATAATAATAATAATAACCTAGAGAGTTAGATTAATATTTTATTTTTTTAGATCGAAAATCAATTTCTACAATATATTAGGGAATGTATAAATTTAAGATTATATGTTCAAGGTTCATTCATGTTTATTAATTTAATTTCTTTATTTTTCTATTCATTTATTTATGTAAGTATGACTTGTTTGTTAAATTTCTACTATTCAATGTTTATGATTTTATTTATTTAAATATTTATGATTTGTTCTTTAACTGTATGATTGTCACAGGCAGTGCGAATATGTCTGATAATACATTCCCGTGCGTGACCTCAAGAGTGCTATCAAGCACGAGCACAAGTGAAAATACAACTCATTTAACAGATTTGAGGCTAAATTGCTCGCACGATTGTATATAATTCAACACATTAGATTCCATAATTTATATGTTATTATGTTAATGTACGCTAAAAACTGATGTTTGTCTTATTTTATTTATCCGAACTAATGTTTATCCAATAACTCTTATAGGCTTCTCTATACCAAATGAGAATGTAACCATCGAGTCGAAAAGTCATAAGACTGGCAATAGAATTTTACATTTTCAAAGCTCGGCTCTGAGTGACGTCACTAATGATATATTTTTTAATTCAGCTCCAATGATGAATTAAAATAATTTACGCTAAAATTGGTAAATTTGACGTGTATGTTTGTGACTTATAAAAACTGTAGTTATTCATACGAAGCGGCCGTCTGGACCCCACAATGAACATTTAAACAATAGTTGTGGTGGTTCTAATTTAAGAATATTTATTAACCTCACAATTGATGATCCACCGGACAATATAATTGTTGATGATAGTACTTTTGTGAGAACTTAGTCCCGAATATTGATAATCTGGCACATGTCAATCAGAAATCGTCTACTTTGAGCGCTGGTCAGTTAATTTCGAAGACTGAAGAACAAAACTTACTTTTGGAATTGATTTATAAGTTGGTAGTTAAAATTGATCTATTAATTTGTATTGTTTTGGCTACAACACCGGTCAAGAGAAGATCTCATACACGAAGGAAGAACGTTGTTTTCAAATCTTCCTGGTGGTGCAGTAATGGATATCGACAAATCATCCAACGGACGAAAGAAAAAAACCTCTACGAGTGCTGGTCAGTCGTAATGTAATGAATTCTTGAATTGTTTTTCATTATGTTTTATAAAAATTATTCATTACCAAGAGCATTTTGTATTTTGAACTACAACTCCAATTAATGGACGACCCTATGCGCGTAGGAGGAATATCGGTAGAGGTATCGGTAGCTCAAGCAATGTAATTGATCTCACGGACGACCCGATAAGCAACAACCCACTACCATCGGGTACATATTTGTTTAAGTGTGCGTTTGATATTACTCCCATGAATATTCCAATCGTTATTAACTTCAGTCTTCCAGTATGATTTATTTAATTAATTTGCAGAGTATTAGAATATTTGAGTGCAAGCTGTCGTTGTAGGTTTTGTGGTGCGATGTTTTGGTACGAGGAGAGGCCGAGGTCCCATAATAACCCAACAAATCCTGACTAAATGGGTGTTGTAGTCGCGACATCATTGACCTCCCTCGGTTGATGGAACCACCTGCGTTTCTCCATGAATTGTTGCATGGAACCAACGGTAGAAGCAAACACTTTCAAGATAATATTAGATCATATAATAGTATTTTCTGTTTTACGTCCAGGGGGTGGGGTTGAAGATTGATAGTGATATAAAAAAAGGAGGTGGTCCTCCCATTTTTAGAATACACGATCAGAACTACCACCTGATTGGTGGTCTATTTCCAGAAAATGGTGGAACTCCTAAGTTTGCACAGCTTTACGTATATGATACGGAACATGAAGTTTCCCACCGGATGAATTCAGTGAGGTTTGTTGCATGAAAAATAATTATAATACTTATAATTTTGAAAGTCTTGATATTGTTTACAGCATGGCTTATATTTAATGAAATGTCTTTTGTGTTGTGATGTAGGCAAGTAAGATTGGCTAATAACCTGCGTGAAGATATTGTTGACGGGCTGAAGCAAATGTTGGATGACCAGAATGAATGTGAAGATATTTAGAGTGGAAACGGATAAAATGCAGGAGTGTGGTCATACTGATGCTTGGGTGCGTCTTATTGGCAAGAGGACCAATAACAGGGACAAACGTACACGTAATCTACCTACTTGCAATGAAGTTACTGTGTTTGTTGTCGGTGAATTTGATGCAGCTCTGGGGGATAGGGACATAGTGGTTGAATCTCGGAGTGGTTATTTGCGCAGGATAAATGAGATGAATGCATCGTATTTGGCCTTGCAGTATCCTCTGTTGTTACCTTATGGGGAGGATGGTTACACAAACAACATTCCGTTTACGGAGAGAAAGAAGAAAACCAAGAAGGGTCAGAAATATATCAGCGTCCGTGAATACTTTGCATTCAGACTTCATGATAGGGAGGACGAGCCCTCTACTATTCTTTCGTCCAGACGATTATTTCAGCAATTTGTCATGGATGCGTATACCGTGGTTGAGACGGCTCGATCAAAGTATATTCGATTTAATCAGAAGAAACTTTGATGTGATATCTAAAGGGGTTCGACTAATGCTGTCATGCACGGTGATGCTGATCTGTCTGCCCGGGGCAAGCGTATTATATTGCCATCTTCCTTTACTGGTGGAGCCCGCTTCATGATACAAGACTATCAAGATGCCATGGCCATATGTTGCAAGTTCGGTTATCCTGATTTGTTTATAACGTTCACGTGCAATCTAAGTTGGCCCGATATTGTTCATTTCTTAGATGCACGTAATCTTAGAACCGAGGATAGGCTAGACATCGTCTTCATAATTTTCAAGGCGAATTTGTACAAGCTTATATAAGATCTTCGCAAGAATCAAATATTTGGGCAGGCCATTGCAGGTGAGTAGAAGATTACCATTATCCAATATGATGTGTCGGGTGTACGTATTGTTCCATAATATATGTTTGTGTTTCTATTTAAAGCATCCATCATAATATGTATTTATTTATTTTTAAATACGTGCAGTTATGTACACGATAGAGTTTCAGAAGCYTGGGTTGCCGCATGCTCACATATTGTTGTTCCTAGTGAAAGAGGCCAAGTATCCGATAGGATAATTTCGGCTAAAAGACCAGATAAGGCATCCGACCCCACATACTATGAAGTCGTGAAAAAACATGTGATGCATGGATCGTGCGGTGTTGTAAAGAATAACTCCCTGTGTATGGTTGAGGGCCGGTGCATGAAGTACTTCCCAAAACAGTACGTGGAGGCTACATTGATTGACGATGAGGGTTATCCGCATTACAGACGTAGAGATAATGAGAGAACGCTCGAATAGGGTGGTGTCCCCCTGGACAACAAATATGTTGTCCCTCACAATCGTCGACTGTTGATGAAATACGGTGCCCACATCAATGTGGAATGGTGCAACCAATCAAGGTCTATCAAGTATCTGTTCAAATATGTCAACAAGGGTCACGATCGTGTGACCGCAGCTTTCTATCAGAGCACTGACTATGGTGAATCTGAAAAACCCATTAACGAAGTGAACATGTACTACGACTGCAAGTATGTTTCTTCGTGTGAGGCGGTATAAAGGTTATTGGGGATCGAACTGCAGTATAAGTACTCTCCGGTCATGCGTCTCAGCTTTCATATGGAGAACGAACAGAGCATTGTTTATGAAGAGGATGAGGATATAGAGGATATCCTGAATAAAAAAATTGTCAAGGAAAGCATGTTCCTTGAATGGATGGAAGCGAATAAGATATATCCTCATGCAAGACTTTTGACGTTGCAGAAGCACCCTCCGAGTTTGTATGGGATAGGTATGTAAGGAAGTGGAAGTCCAGGCAATGCATTCCGTGTGTTGGTAGGTTGTATTACGTTCCCCCTGGCTGTGGGGATAATTACTACCTGAGGTGCTTGTTTACTGTTGTCCACGGATCTACTTGCCACGCAGGCTATAGGTATTTTATGCACGGGGTTTGTTGGAAGATGATAGGGAGTACATTGATGGCATCGCCGAAGCAAGTGAGTGGGCCTCTGCTCACTCTCTCAGGTGTCTTTTTGTGTCGCTGTTGTTGGCTGATACTCTTGCTAGGCCCGAGGATGTATGGGACAAGAGTTGGCAGTTTCTGTCGGAGGATATACTCTACATGCAACGTATGATCTTTAAAAATTCAGGTAAATGCACGTGTTGGTGCGTATGAATCATGAATATAATTTATAAATCTTCTATATTAGTTATGGTTATTGTGTTTGTGTGTGCTATAACCTAAACGTGTGTTGTTACTTGGCAGGACTGAATGTAAGTGATTCTCAGATAAATGATTTAGTTTTGGTAGAGATTGAGAAATTACTGAGACGTCAAGGTAAGAGCCTACGTGATTATTATTCTATGTCGTTTCTGGAGACTGATGGTAGCGGTGTTGGTCACAGTAGATTGATCCAAGATGAGTTGAACTATGATTGTAAGGCGTTGTTCGCCGAGCATGTCGAACTTCTCTCGAAAATGACGAGTGAGCAGAAAAGTGTGTACTCCAATATAATGAGTGGAGTTGAGTCCGTGGTGGTGCTATGTTCTTCGTGTATGACCTCACACTTCCAATTCGATATCTATCAGAATCCGCACGAAGGGTCGGATTATAATATTAAGAAAGGCACCTCGCTTGCGGAAATGGTGATTCATTGTAAACTCATAATATTAGACGAGGACCCAATGATGCACAAGCATTACTTTGAGGCTGTTGAGAAGAGCTTGCAGGATATAATGGAGGATATAGATTCGGCCAACTGGCATAGGCCATTTGGTGGAAAGACCGTTGTGTTTGGTGGAGACTTTTGCCAGATATTACCTGTTATCCCCAAGGGCAGCCGACATAAAATAATGAATGCGGCTATCAATGCGTCCAGAATGTGGAGGCACTGCACTGTGTTAAGGTGACTCAGAACATGAGGCTTCAGAGTCTCAGTGATGACAAGAATGTGCTGAGTTGGAGGAGTTCTCAGATTGGATTGCCTGCATTGAAGATAGAGAGATCGGAGGACCGAATGACGGTTGTGGTCCAGATGATATCCTCCTCCAATATTGAACCCATTACAACTATTGTTGAGGATACATATCGGATATTTAGAGACTCTATCGATGACCCGATGTTCCTGAAAGATAGGGCCATATTTGCCCCGGTCTGGATGTTGTGGACTATGTCAATGAGTAAATGAACACGTTGAACTTGAGCGAGGAGTACACCTACCTGAGTTCAGACAGTGCCTGCAAATCCGACGGTGGGAATGACTTCGAGTGATTTGCACACGCCTGGACTCTTGAATGGTATAAAGTATTCTGGGGTACCCAATCACGAATTGCATCTGAAGGTGGAGACTCCTGTTATGTTATTGAGAAACATAGACCACTCAATGGGATTGTGTAACGGGACGAGATTGGTTGTTACAAAACTTTTCACGTACGTCCTTGAATGCAAAATTCTAACCGGTGCAAAGGCGGGCGAAAAGGTGTTGCTTCCCCGGATGAGTCTGACGCCTTCTGACGTTACGATACCTTTCAAGTTTCAACGATGACAATCTCCGCTCATGATGTCATATGCGATGACAATAAATAAGAGTTAGGATCAATCGCTTTCGTACGTCGGCCTTTATCTGAAGAATCCTGTGTTCAGTCATGGTCAGTTTTATGTTACCATGTCGCGTGTCACCCATCGAAAGAGGTTGAAGATATTAGTTTATGGCGATGAAGATTTGGGATCGAACATGACCAATAATGTAGTGTACAAAGAAGTTTTCAGTAACTTATAATCTAAACGTTCATGTATGTAGTGTGGATTCGACCTATAATTTATGTGGTGTGTTTTTTTTTTTTTTTTGTTACTTCTCTTCATCTCTATCTCTCTGTTTATTTATATTTTCACATACTAAATAATAATAAAAGTAATATTAATATAATTTATATTTTTATATTTTAACATTCTACCTCGTACATCGCACGGTATAAAAAAACTAATTTGTATTATAAATCATTTAAATTACATGTTTTCCGACTTATAAAAGTAATTATATATGTGTATGCAATATTAATTCTTTTGTTTGGATTAGCAGCTGCCTAAGTGATTCTCTAGTTGATCCAGATATTGGCCCACAATATATCATTTTTAAGTAATGTACTTGATACTTGAAATAATTATTTTTGATCCTTTTTTATTTTCATACTTTGTTTCCATTTCACATTATTTAACTTGTGTCGGATAAGACCAAAGTAATAACAATATTAATTTTATTTTTCCTTTCTTTCTTTCTTTCTTTTTTTTTTGATACTTGATAGTTTAATATATGGATTAATATGTCTGAATTATATCTGTTAAGGTTTATAAGAAATTATGAATATATATCATTTAAAAATAATTCTTTTTGCATATAAATTTTTTAATTTACTTATTTTTAATTTATATACAAAAGTATGAATGTGTATATATTCTTAATTACTTGAAAATAATGAGTCAATATATGACCCGATTATCCGCCGATTGACCGATACATTTGACCGTCAATTTAGCCCATTTGACACATAATTGTAACAATCATTCTCATTCATTTTATATTCATAATTTGCATCCTTGACATTTTTTTTCTCTATGATAGTTTAATATGTCTGAATTATATACATCCAGATTTAAGAAATATACGACTGTTTATGATTTACAAATATAATTTTAACTTTTTTTTGTCTGGGTCAAGAATCGACTGATGATACGACGATTGATTCGGCATTAGGCCCCCAGATTAATCATATTGTAGCTACATACTTAATACTTGAAATAGTTATTCCTGTCTCTTTTATATTCATTCATTGCATTCATTTAACTTCTTCTAACCCGTGGGACAGAAACACTAGATAATAATTACATTAATTTTATCTTTTGGTTTGCACATGTTTTTATGTTGTTTATTGCTAGTTTTCTCAGTTTATTTTGTGATATCGGACAACTTAATTTATATATTGACAATTTGAAGTTTTATAGATTTTTTTCTAAGTTATTAGGTTTATTTTATAAATTATTTTATTAGCTTTAAAATATTATAATTAGATTTTTTAAATTTATGCAATAAGTAATTTATATATTTTACTTCTTAACTATTTGGTATTTTTCAATTATTATATATTCTTAAATTTATTCTTGAGCTTTATATATATATATATATATATATATATATATATATATATATATATATATATATATATATATATATATATATATATATATATATATATATATATATATGTGTGTGTGTGTGAAATCCTCGTATATAATTTTATATTCATTTAAATAATTCGTAAATCTATTTTTATTAACTTTTAAATTTAAATTTTAAATACTTTAAATTAAGATAAACTTTAGATTTTTATTACAAATATATCTATATAATTTAGACACACATCATATATAATTATTTAAATAAGAACTCATTAAAGTTCCATGTGATTATAAAACTTTTCTAATATAAATGATTTATTTAGAATATTCGTTCAACATTTATAAAATTTATCAAGCATAAAATTTGGATAACAACCATTATATAATGAAATATACCACATAATTAAATATAGTATTTAACTCAACTCAGATAATTAATAATTACAACATAAAAGGTCAAGTATATTAATAACATTTTTATTACATAAATTAATAATCAACTGTCTTTATATATATATATATATATATGATTATGATCATGTGAGAATAAACTCTCTAGGTGGGAACCTAGGAACCGGTATATTACACTATATGTGATGCTAATTTAAATAATGATGCTATTTATATTTTAACATTGCTATTTTATATTCTCTTGATTTTTACTATTATCTTAATTAGTATATACATGATTCATAAATAGCATCAAATCGTATGTAATATAACATGTTTCTAAGTTATTGCACAGGGATTGATTCTCACGTGAATCTATGTATCTATCTATCTATCTATCTATCTATCTATCTAGAAATTGGATCCAATGGGTCCAATTATTAAAATGGGTCCGTAGGGCTAAATCTCAACCACTCATTAGTTTTAGATATGATGGATGTAAATTAAATGGGGTATGGTTGACTAATAAATATATAGCATGTATTATTGCATACATGTACTAATAACTGTGCATCATCGGACATGTAAATGTGCATTAACAAACTATTAAATGTGTAGTAAAACTGTTGGAAATTGGCTTGGAGAAACATGACATATAATACAAATATCGTTGTTATTCTAATAATGCATCAATGTACTTCTTCTAAATGTGCAATAACATCCATCTAAGTGTGCATTGAATTTCTATTTTTTATTATTTAGTTTTTAGAAATAATTTCAATTAGAGTTTTTAAAAGTACAAATTTATTGGGAAAAATGGTATGAGTATTGTTCCTTAGATCGTAAGGAATAATATGGTATAATTTATTTTGACAATATTTATATTTTTTGAGACTTATAGAGAGATTTCAATAGAGGAGAATTATTAATTGAGAAGAGAGAGAAATATAAATGACTTAATTTATAATATTTATTAATATTAATGTTCATTTACATGTTAATTGATGCATATTAAAAAAATTATTGATGCACATTTAGAAAAATATAGATGTATTTGTCAACCAAACTAATTTATATTCATTGGATTTAATATATTGGATGGCTGTGATTTGGCCCTATGGACTAATTAGATATATATATATATATATATATATATATATATATATATATATATATATATATATATATATATATATATATATATATATATAAATAGGATTTGGATCATGTCGGAACCAATCCCCTGTGGGAACTAGGAACCCATATGATCCACAAGATCAAATTTTTTGTATGGCCATGATCATCATCATTAATTATATAATTAATATATTTATATTAATGAAGAAGGACTCATACGTAATTACTCAAAATTCCTAAAATAACATATACTGCAGCCGTTTTTTCCCAAGAAATTAAGATATTAATCAAACGTGCATACCAAATATATTCTAACAAAAAATGGAAGGAAAAACAATTACACAATAAGAACATAAAAAGTCGTACGGATCATACAAAATCAATTGTTTTTTTACGGATCATGTATGTTTATACAAGGCCCTTGATTTTTCTAATGTCTTTATTAACAAATGTCTTAAAAATCATTTTTAGAATTAATCATACATTAATGATTAATAGTTATCAAATGTTATTAAAAAAAAGAAATAGTTATCAATCAGTACGCATGAGACTCCAGGTATTAACATTTATTTAATCAATATTATATTACATTCAAGACGCCTTTATTAATCCTTGTCTTCAAACTAAACCAGAACGAAAGGCGTGAATGACAAGAGAAAACATATATTAACATATTCATATATTACATCAAGGGCATTGTTAAGGCCAAATCAATAGAAATTTCTTAACAATCAGCAAATTTAGGAAAAGCTAGTACCGGTGAAGCTAAATCTTTTTTTTTTTTTTTTTTGCCAGAGAAAAATACAGTAAAATTTGTTATAACTAGAAAATGTCACATAATTGGCAATAAATCATGATAAAGAAAAATCATATGCAGCAATAGAGTGAAATTATGGAGTACCATTGCCAATATCATCATATAAATAATATTAAAAAAAACGTGCATTTCAATTAATTAGTACGATTAGCTACGCCAACCATAGGAGCCAATCTCATGTGCTGATCCTGAGCTCTGGTTCTCTTGAAAAATGGCTCTGGCCATGCAGAAACCGACGATCTAACGGCCCACCGAGTCGACTGAGCTATCCGAGCTAAAATAGGCATCGATCACACCACTCGGGCTGTTTGGTATCGACGAATATTTGCGCTTGAGGCAAGACTTACGGCTAAGATTACGGCTAAGATCATCCATCATTGCCTCCACGATAGTTTTGTGGCAATCATCGATCTTTTCCTTGCTAGTTTCGAGCACGTTATAATTCGATTTTGATATTCAATCGCATTGCCAGTCTCAATCTCTCTAATCACATATATCATCGTTGCGCAAGCAATGATAGAAGGATGATGATGAACAAGCCTACAATCGCTGATTTATTGCCAATTACACTCTCACACCTCCTTAAAAAATCCCAATGTAGGGGTTCTTTATAATACCAAATCTTTTTGCAAAGTGGTCAAAATATGACATTGGTGTCACTGGATTCATTTTCCACTTAAGTGATGTAAGAACCAAAAGCTCCATTATCTGTATAGTCTTTGCCTCAAACAAATACTTACATCCCTCTACTTGTAGGTCTAACAAAAGGGGCACTTGAGTTTCTTCAACTTTGGCAGCAATAGAAAGACAGGCAACAGCAGYCAGCTGYCTCATCATGGCTTGTCCTTCTGAAAGCAAAGGCTTGTAATAAATCTATCATAATAGTTCACTGCTAAAACAGCGGTCAAGGCACTGAACCCATAGTAGCCAATCACACTCAGCATCCACTTAACGGCGTCGTTTCTCACCTTCATTAAACCACTGTCTTGCACGACCGCACTACCCCGCTATCYTTTATGCGAATCATCCACTTGCCCTAAATTCTCCTTCTGTTTTCCATCCTTCCTCTTGGACACGACATTTATTAGGGATATATTAATTATCCACCACTATTTTGGAAATGGTAAAAAATACATTAAAAACTAAAATAACATTAGCATATAATATTACAATTTCAGCATAGACATATATAACAACATTAGCATCACCGATATGAAATATTAGCAAACATCAAATCAGAATTAGYCACCTGTACCAACTTGTAGTAATAGAACTTAGCATTATAACTAACAATACATAACATCATAATAAGGTAAAAGTAGCARTTATGATAAAGAATTATTGATCCTGTAAATTTGTTAGCATTATAACTAACAATAACTAGCATCAAAATAAGTTAGCACCAAATATCAACAATAAGCATAATAGATCAATGTAATTAGCAGCAAAGCTACAACCAAGCACMGACTCTTGTGTAATTAACAACTTGTCAAGTCACCTAACGCTTTAGAGTTCTGCTTTTCATTGGCATGCAAGGATAACAAGATTGTCAATTCAAGCTGATCTCAAGAACATCTGTAGTTTCAATTTTCAATTAACATGAATATTATAGAATCCAGATTAGCAGTCATTGCCTAATTAGCTAGCATCAATTAACAGGAATACTATAGCTAGCATCAATTGACAGTCCAATCTAGATTTTAGTATGTAATTAGCATTCCATTAAATAGATTTTAGCAACTTCTCAACAACTTCACCACATGTATTTAACATTCTACCAAATAGATTTTAGCATCCAGATATTTTTAAGCGTTATGAGTTGTTCGAACCTGCATTAACGGCCCGGACAACACTGTCCATAATTAGCCTTATCCTTCGAGTGCAGTGACCCAAGCCCGGCCCGAATACTTGACAGCAGCCCCGAAGATTGACATCAACGACCTTACCAAAATAGATTTTTGTCCAAGATCCAAATCTGAGTTTGGTGCAATCGGTCGCCGTTGAAAGCCACACCACCGTCGTCTGTTTCATGGATTCTCGGCTCAGCGGTCTTGGTTCCACTTGGTCGCCGTTGAAAGCCACACCAACCGGTGACACGAAGACGCCGTCGGGACAAAATCCCATCTTTCCGCCGTGCCTGGACCCGTTTCCGTACAAGATCCACCGTGATTTCCCATATCCCTCCTCAACAACTCATCGATTTTACTCCGTGCTTTCTCGTGTGGGTGGGACGGCGAATTTCTTGGGAAGAAGAAAAGACTTGAATGAATTGGGGGGTTACAAGATTTCAGGGGAATTTTGCCTGATCTTGTCGATGTTTGAAATTCCAATGATACCCTCTTAATCACAAAAAAAAGTGCGTGTGCTACTATTAATAAATCATACCTTATTTATAATAATTAACTAGGATCGTTGGATCAACAAATTTTAACGACTGAGATTGGTTCTCAGTTCCCACACAAGATCCCACCCCTATATATATATATATATATATATATATATATATATATATATATATATATATATATATATATATATATATAGGATTATGTTCAAATGAGAACCATGTTCATGTGAACCTAAGGTCAATTATGGGCCTTAAATCTAATTAAATGGATGGATCAGATTTTTTTGTGTATTTTCTTATTTATTTAAAAGCATTAGAATTGTATAATAAAAAGCACTACTTGTGTATATAACTAAAAATATTAATAAAGTACTGTGATTGTATAATAAAAGCACTGCTGGTATATAATAAAAGTACTAGTTCGCAAGTTCGCATATAATGACCTGGTTCTATTTGAACCCACTCCTATATATATATAGGATTAGGTTCAAATGAGAACCATGTTCTTATATGTGAACGTAGGGTCAATTATGGGCCTTAGATCTAATTAAATGGATGGATCGGATTTTTTGTGTATTTCCTTATTTATTTAAAAACATTATGATTGTATAATAAAAACACTACTGGTGTATATAACTGAAAATATTAATAAAGCACTGTGATTGTGTAATAAAAGTACTGCTGGTATATAATAAAAGCACTAGTTCGCAGGTTCGCATATAATGACATGGTTCTATTTGAACCCACCCACATATATATATATATATATATATATATATATATATATATATATATATATATATATCACCCCTATATATTAATGCAAAATCTTCCTAACCTATGTGTCTGCTTCGTATGCTTCGTTTGTCAAATAAAAAGTTCTTGTGCTTCGTTTGCTTATGTGTCATTCGAGCCTAATATTTTCTAATTTAATACTTTTCTTTTTATTGTATTTTACCTAATTTAATTCTATTATTATATTTTTCCTTATTCAATACGTTCCTTTGATTCTCCTAATATAAAAATATAAATAAGTCATATATATAATTAGTAGATAAGACTTAAATTAGTAATTAATTAAAAGACAAACTACATATGAAATAATTTTAATTAAAAAAATTTTATTATGAAAATAATTAAATAAGTTTTATTGACAATAGAATTTAAATAATTTTATTTTTGAAATTTCAAATATTCTATATAGATAAAATATGAGTTATTTACACTAATATAAGTATGTAACTAAATATTAGTAATGTATTCAATCTAACATAAAAATACTAAATTATATACTAATAATTAGTAAACATTGATTAGACATCAGTACAATGCCATACGGTTTGAGTGTATGACATATTTTGAATATTTCAAAGTATGCAACTAATAGTTATTAACAAATTTATTTTAAACATTAATATATAAAATAATTTAATAATAATTTAATAAAATAGATATTAGACACAGATTTAGAATGTGACACATTTTGAACTTTTTTAAGTATGTAACTAAGATTATTAATGAATTTAATTTAACATCAAATACATAATTATTAATATGTATAATAATTAATAAATAGATTAGACATATACAAGGCACAGGTTGAGAATATATTATTTTAATTTTTTATTTTAGATTTAAAATTCAGTAATTATCAAAAATACTTTTTATATTTATCTTTTATTAAGTCCCGTGTAATACACGAGTGTTAACTAAGTATCTATTAATGCGAAATCCTTCCAATCTATGTGTCCGTTTCGTATGCTTTGCTAGGATAATAAAAAACTTTGGTGCTTCATTTTATGTGTCATCCGAGCCTAATATATATTTAATTTAATATTTTTTTATATTATATTTAGCCTAACTTAATAGTTTTCTTTTATTATATTTTGTCTAATTCAACAATTTTCTTTTATATTCCTAATATAAAAATATAAACAATTCATATATAATTAGTAGAAAATCTAAATTAATTATGAATATTAAAAGATAAATTACATATAACTTAATTACAAAAAAACTTTATGAAAATAATTAAATGAATTGTATTTATAATAAAAGTTGAAATAATTTTTTTTTTAAATTTTAAATATTTTGTA
>BMAC01000781.1:278921-296430 GCA_014905375.1 Phtheirospermum japonicum
AATCATGTTATTTCTTTCTCTTTATTTTTTCTAAAAATAAAATAAATAAATTATCACATATATAACATTAACATTGATGCATTGGAGAACTTTTTTTATAAAATGTCAATGTCATTTATCACATAGGTTCAATTAACACTATTGCATTGGAGATACTCTAAACAATCGGTGATTTGCGTTGACTTTGATATAGTAGCTCTAGTTCAAGTCCTTAATTAAAAGTGACTACATATAAAACATTGTTTTAGAAATTGTGCTAGGGGGCATTGCGATTTGTCAAGTCGACCCTCCTATGCCCCAAGTATAAGCGGTGCCTAGTTAGGCTAGGCGAGCTATGTGGCCGCGGTGGTAGACGCTACATGCCATATTTTTATTTTCTTTACATTTTTTTATATAAAGTGGTGTTTAGTTTGTTTTTCTAGAATATGAAAATTTTAAAATGAGAGTAATTAATATAATAAAATATAATAATTATTAGTCTTAGAAAAATATATAAAACTTCAGTCCCACCTAAGCCCTGATTAGATCCTGGGCGCCATGTCCTGGTCTAAAGCCGAACGGCTCCCTATAGATTTTCAGAACATCCCTCTCTCTCTCTCTATCTCTCTATCTATATCTATATCTATATCTATATAGATATAGATATAGATAGAGAGAGAGAGAGAGAGAGAGAGAGAGAGAGAGGGATGTTCTGAAAATCTATAGGGAGCCGTTCGGCTTTAGACCAGGACATGGCGCCCAGGATCTAATCAGGGCTTAGGTGGGACTGAAGTTTTATATATTTTTCTAAGACTAATAATTATTATATTTTATTATATTAATTACTCTCATTTTAAAATTTTCATATTCTAGAAAAACAAACTAAACACCACTTTATATAAAAAAATGTAAAGAAAATAAAAATATGGCATGTAGCGTCTACCACCGCGGCCACATAGCTCGCCTAGCCTAACTAGGCACCGCTTATACTTGGGGCATAGGAGGGTCGACTTGACAAATCGCAATGCCCCCTAGCACAATTTCTAAAACAATGTTTTATATGTAGTCACTTTTAATTAAGGACTTGAACTAGAGCTACTATATCAAAGTCAACGCAAATCACCGATTGTTTAGAGTATCTCCAATGCAATAGTGTTAATTGAACCTATGTGATAAATGACATTGACATTTTATAAAAAAAGTTCTCCAATGCATCAATGTTAATGTTATATATGTGATAATTTATTTATTTTATTTTTAGAAAAAATAAAGAGAAAGAAATAACATGATTGGATGATATATTTAAAATTAATTGTAGACATTGTCAAGAACAATGTCTAGAATTTAACATTGCTTTTGACAATGTCAAGCATTTAATGTGCCACATAATTATTTTTATGCCATGTGTCAATCTTTTCACTTTCAACATTGTTGCATTGGAAATGCTCTTATAGAGTATGATTCAGTAAGTACCAAGGTCATTCAAACAAGGACTGTGAGTAGTATTAACTTTTTATCTATTATTTAATTGACTGATTAGATGGTTGTATGATTAACCACTAAATTATAAATAATGATAAAACACTAAATAATTGATTTAGTCAAAACTAAAAAGCTAGATACCGTATTTAAAGTGATCACTACAAAAAACAGTATTTTATCGAGGAAATCCTTCGAAAATATGGCGCAAATATTTGATGCCATAATTACCGAAGGTAATACTGAAAGTTTTTTAGGGGTATCATTATCGAAGGAATTTACCCATCGAAAACACCAAAGGGAACAATAGCCCTTGGAAAATTATCGAAGGGAACAAATTCCCCTCGAAAATTACTGAAGGAAAATTTACCCCTTCGGGATTTTATCCCCTCAGTTTCTTTGAAATTTAAAAAAATAAAAAATAATAATATCGTGAAAATAAACCATATCCTATCATTTAGGCACGTGTCGTATAATTCGACTAACAGTAACAATTCATGAAATTCGATATTAATTATTAAAAGCACGTAAGTAGTACAATTTAACTACACAAAGAAATGAGGGTGATATAGATCTAGAGAGAGAGACCTTATTGCACTTGAATGTTATTTTGACATCAGCATTTTCAAATTGTTGTTCAACTGGCTTCAATCCCCTGTTTTCATTTTTTGCCATGGTTATAGAGACAAGATTTTTCCTTTTTTTTCCTAACGTCCTTTTGTTTTTGTTTTCTAAAAAAAAGAATATACTTTACTTACAAGTACAAGAAAACTAGAACAGCTACAATTAATAACTCATAATGGGAGAAATATTCAAGGTCACGATCAAGTGAGAAATAGCATAATTAATGACGGCGTTGGCACCCATAGATAGTTCAAAAATATTGCACTTACATTAATTGAGGGAAAATGATTAGTTTTCCTGCCCATGTTTTCTTACCATTTTCATAATTTCTTTTATTAAATATTAGATTTATTAAACAATTATGAAAATAGTATAGTTTTGACTTTTTTTCATTTTTTTAAATTTAAAAAACCCGAGGGAAGCATATTCCCCTCAGAAAATTTCCGAGCACGTGTGTATTTAAACGTGTCGTGTAATTCGACCAACAATCACTATAAAAAATCAGTGAAATGCTGACAGGCGGAACCCGCCAGCAAGTATTTGCTTACGGGTTTGCTGACGGAGAGCGTCCGTCAGTATTTTTAGCGTCAGTAAATGATTTGTTGAATACATTAATGAACCCGCCAGAATTTTCTGACGGCCTATTGATGGGATTCGCCCGTCAGCCAACACCCCCCCCCCCCGCTCACATTACCCGTTAGCAAATGCTGACGGGTTCGCCCGTTAGCATTCTCAAATCTTATTTGATTTAATTTTTTATTTTTATTGAAATGTTCACCTGTTTTTATTTCACATACCAATAATTCAATAAGAAAACTAATTTACATTAAATAAATATAAAATTAAAAGAAAATTAAATTAATTAACAATCTTATCGTATAATTTATGAAATATAAATAAACTACCAAATATAAATAATATTCGTTCATAAATCAACTAAATCACCGCATCATCATCATTATCAGCAACAGCAGCGGGATCAGGAGTAGGAACTAGATTAGCAGCAGCATTAGAAGATCGTCGTTGATGTCGCGCTACCATCGCTGCGGCGACTTCCCTCATCACGTGGTCATGGATAGCCTCCTCGTTCTATAGCATCTGGTTTGTATTCTCCTCACGCTTGGCCCTGAGCTGTCCTGATGTCCACGCTCGCTCGCCTCGACCTGACTCTTCAAACGCTCCATCTGCGTTTGAAGCTCCGAGACACGGCTATTAGGAATAGAGGAGGTACCGCCTCTGGAACTCTTTGAAGCCAGAAGAGTTTCTAAACATCTCATGTCAAACCGTCGACCCTTCTTCACCTCGACGGTTTGTAAATATACCATGTTCTCATCGATGGAGGCAGTATCCGGTGATGAAGTACGAGCCTCCTCCAAATTTCTCTGATACTCCTCCTGCAATATTCTGATTGATGTATTAATTACCGTTACGAGGATTAAAAAAAGAAAGATATATATTTAAATTAATTACATCTAAAAAAATACTTACAAAAATCTACTGCGATTGAGTATCAGTGAAAGAGCTATCGGGTTTCTGTGCACGATCAGGAAAAGCTCGAATTCAAGGGGTTCCCTACCTAAATCCTCGCGATGTATACAATAATATAATTATTTTTTAATTATAAAATAATTAATTATTTACGAGTTAAACTTACAAACATATTTAAAATGACTTACGAGCCGACGTGCATGACCAATCGCAGTGCGAGACCCTCCTCCATGCTTGGCTATCCCAGTACCCGGCTCGATGGGCTCGCTCAGCCTGTTTCTGCTCGCCTGCTCTGACTGCTTCTTGTTCTATGGCTTCTCGAATTCCACCAGCCATCTCTTCCAGATTTGCTAGTCGATGCACTAGGGTACCTTCCCCTCCAATTTCCATACCTCCTTCCATTCGTTGAGATGGTTACAATACGATTTTGCCATACAACTGTAGAAATCCTTATGTACGAACTCCTTAAAATATACACTCGGGTCCCAATAACAGCGCTTCTGTAGAACAAAACAAAACAAAACAATTTGATTAATAAAAATCATTATATGTAATAACTTCAAAAACCATATTAGTTTAATTACCCTAAACTCGGGCCACCACAATTGATGATGAGAAGCAGGAATATGCTCGGTTTTCCACCCATAGGGGTGTAGACGAGCCTCATGGATCTCCCTAAGGATAGTCGGTAACTCCGTCGAGTCACTACGTATCCTGGTAAAATACATAATTTTATAGGGCAATATATTGAAATAAAGGATTTATTACTTACAAAAATTAAACTAAGTTACTTACCTCGGGGGGACGACAAAGATCTCGATCATGCCAGGTTGTGGTGGCATGAGTCCTCTCGATACACTGGCCTGGGACGCCGGGGTGGCTAGAACCGTCGGTGGGGTCGCTCCCGATAAGTCCTTCATATCATCGTATTCATCGTCTATCTGACAATGAGACGATGATGATGAACCAAGAGAAGCACGGCCCGAAGATGGGCCTCGAGAAGAACGGCCATGGCCTCTCATCTAAATAAATAATAATTTACTTTTACCGATGGCTTCCGCACGTCGTTTACTAATAATTTAATAACTCAAATAAAAAATAATAAGTTGTGTTTAATTAATATTTAAGATTTGATACACATGTTTGATTGGTGACATTATTATATTTTAAGCGTAACAACTGATTATAATATAATATTTTAAGTTTTTAGTAAAAATGACAGGTTTTAGTGATAATGTGATTATTTAATGCAAAAATGATAATATTTCTATATAAATAAAACACAATACTTAAATTTAAAAAGTTCATAAAATCATGTTTCTATAAGAAAACTTATCCAAATCAACCATTAAACTAGATTTGAAAAAAATAAAACAAAAAACTAAACAACCGAACCTTCATAAAAAGCCCGACTTTGTACACTTTATCTAACTGATCAGATTCACACTCTATCTAACTTATCAGATTCTAGTTATTTTTTTCAGTTTCAACTAGTCGAAGATTTTATTAGCCACAGTCAATTCCTCGATCGTCTTAACAGCATTCGATTTTCTCACGGGTCAAACCCTCGATCTCTAATTTCATTTTTACAATAATCGTGCCCTGTTTTTTAGAAACACGGTTGAGCATCTGATCATAACAATTTCATGAATTTCTCCCTGTAATTTTTTAGGTGTTTAAAAGTTGGGGTGAAATGGAAACATAGGTATATTGGTTTTTTGTCGGACTTGTTATGATTAGTACTGGTTGTTGTTCGTAGTTCTGTAGGTTTCATTATATAATCATATCTTATGATTACAATCCAACGAACTCACAAGAACTCTAACAAGTTAGCTAAAGTGTAATCTTGATAAATAATTATATAAAGAAACTTAGAGAACTACAAACAACAACAAGCACTAATCATAACAAATCTGACAAAAAACCAATATACCCATGTTTCCATATTACCCCAACTTTTCAACACCAAAAAAATTACAGTGACAAATTCATAAAATTGTTTTGATCAGATGTTCAATCGTGTTTCTAAAAAATAGGGCACAATGATTGTAAAAATGAAATTAGAGATCGAGGGTTTGACCTGTGAGGTCGGATTAGAGATCGTGGATTGGACTCGTGAGAAAATCGGATGCTGTTAAGACGATCGAGGAATTGACTATGGCTAATAAAATTATCGACCAGTTGAAACTGAAAAATAATTAGAATCTAATAAGTTAGATAAAGTGTGAATCTGATCAGTTAGATAAAGTGTACAAAGTCGGACTTTTTATGAAGGTTCGGTTCTTTAGTTTTTTTTTTTTTTAAAATCTAGTTTAATGGTTGATTTGTTTAAGTTTTCTTATAGAAATATGATTTTATGAACTTCTTAAATTTAACTATTGTGTTTTATTTATATAAAAATATTATCACTTTTGCATTAAATAATCACATTATCACTAAAATTTGTCTCTTTTACTAAAAACTTAAAATATTATTTTATAATCAGTTGTTACACTTAAAATATAATAATGTCACCAATCAAACATGTGTATCAAAACTTAAATATTAATTAAATACAACTTGTCGATCACCACGGCATTTGAGAACCCCCACCACGCACTTTTTAAAACCACCATCATTTTTTAAAATAATTTTGAAAACCGTTATTGGAGGGACGAAACCTCCTGTCCGGCGCCATAAACCACGTTATCATCGACGTCTTCCCAAACCAATCACAACATCAATCAATCACAATTAAACCATAAAATACATTAAATTAACATAACCGATCACCACGATATTTGAAAACTACCATCGCATGCACTTTAAAAGATAATTGAATAATTAAACTTTTAATGAACATTAATAAACCCTAATTCTATAATTATTCTTAAATTAAACCTTAACCATGTAATTATTCCTAAATTGAATCCTAATTTTATAATAATTCCTAAATTTAACCCTAATTATATAATCAGTCCTAAATTCAACCCTAAATTGAAACCCTAATTGGAAGTTCAATCCTGAAACTAATCCTAATTGGAAATTAAACCCTAAGTTGAAACCCTAATTGGAAATTAAAACCTAAATTGAAACTCTACTTGGAAATTAAACCCTAAATTGAACTATAATTATAAATTAAAAACAAAACTAATACATATAAATAGTATATAAAAATACAAAAAAATTGAAAAATAAACTAAAAAAATTTACCTCGGTTGGGGGTTGTGGCCGAACGGTGGTGGTGGCGGTGCGACGAAAGCGGGCGATGAAGGGTGAGCGACTTCGGTTGCTGCGGTGGAGGACAACTGTGGACGGACAGGCGAGCGGGCGGCGACGGGATGGTGGCTACAAGCGGGTTGGGGTGAACGGCAGGCCGGGGTGGTGGTGAAATTTTTTTCTTTCGCGGTTTTGTGTTTCTGTCTGAGATGGGGATCTGAATATATCCCCAAAATGCTGACGGGCAAGGGTCCGTCAGCATATATATATATTTTTAAAATTTTTTAATATTGCTGATGGGAAAGTACCCGTCAGTAATATTTTTTTATTCTTTTTAATTATGCTGATGGGCATTGACCCATCAGCACTTCGGCCCGTCAGTTACCCGTCAGCAAACCCGTCATCCAATTAGTATACTGACGCCATTCTGAGGGTTGGCTGATGAGCTCCTTGCTGACTGTGTTAGACCGTCAGCATGCCGTCACCATATACTGATGGGTTTTTAGCCCGTCAGCATTTCACTATTGTTTTGTAGTGTCAAGATATGATTGATCGATCAACTTGTTAGGTTGGAAAAACAAAGCAACGAAGTTCGGAATTTTGTGTTGTGAAAGTGCCACGAGGTGTGTTTCGTTGTTACAGAACTATGAGAATTGGTAATTTATCGGTAAATAAGTCATTTCTATTTTTTTTCAATTATTTGTTAATTTAAAAAACCCGAGGGGAGCATATTCCCCTCAGAAAATTTCCGAAGGAAACTGATTCCCCTCAGAAATTCCCGAAGGGATATAGTTCCCTTTGGGAATTTCCGAGGGAAATTGTTCCCCTTGGTTTCTTTGAAATTTAATAATTAAAAAAAAACAAAAACAAAAAGCGCACATGTCGTGTAATTCGACCAACAATCAAGATACGACCGATCGATCACCTTGTTAGGTTAAAAACGCTAAGCAACAAAGCGTCGTAATTTTGTGAAGGTGCCAAGGTGTGTTTCATTGTTATAGAACCACGAGAATTGGTAATTGATCGGTAAATATGCATTTTCTATTTTTTCTATTTTTCTTGAAACTTAATAAAAATTAAAAAAAAGGAAAAAAAAACAAAATGCGTAAAAATAAACCATATCCTATCATTTTAGCCACGTGGGGTGGTTTTGACTTGGTTTCGCTAGAAAAAACATCGTCGAGCATGTGCGTATTTACACGTGTCGTGTAATTCGACAACCAACCAAGATACGATCGATTGATCATCTTGTTAAGCAAATATAAATACAAAGAATCCTAAAAACAAACCACATCCTATCATTTTAGGCGCGGGGGATGGTTTTGATCCAGTTTCGCTAGAAAGAAATCATCGAGCATGTGCATATTTACACACGTCATGTAATTCAACCAACAACCAAGATACGATCGACCGATCAACTTGTTCGGTTGGAAACGCAAAGCAACGAAGCGTCGTAATTTTGTGAAGGTGCCACGAGTTTTGTTTCGTTGTTATAGAACCACAAGAACTATTAATTGATCGATAAATACGCCTATTCTATTTTTTCAATTTTTGAATTTAAAAAACCCGAGGGGAGCATATTCCCTACGGTAGATTCTTGAAGGGAACTAATTCCCTTCGGAAATTCCTAAAGGGAAATAGACCCCTTCGGGATTTTTTGAAGGGAATTGTTCCTTTCGGGGTTTCCGAAGGGCAAGATGCCCTCGGTCCCAACCCTAAAATAGCAGCAGGCACACCCCGCTGCTTCACTCTGTGTGCAAAAACAAAAACAAAAAAAAAATTGAAAGAAAGAAAATTTTTTTTCGCACACCACTTCGCCCGCCGTCGCCGCTTAGCACACGCCGTTCCGAGATGCCAAACCCACAGTCCAGCTATCAAGCGCCAAGTCACCATTCCTAGCCACCACCGAGATGCGTCACTAGTAGTCCGCCTTCCATCGCTGCCAGTCGTTCGCCGCCAGCCGCCAAGTTTCTTTTCCTGAATTATTTATTATTTTTTTGAGTTAATTTTTGTTTGTTTAGTTTAATTAGAACTAATGGTTTAATTAGGGTTTATTTTAGGTATTGTTGTATAATTAGGGTTGATTTTAGGTATTGTTGTATAATTAGGGTTGATTTTAGGGATTATTATATAATTAGGGCTGAATTTAAGGGTTATTGTATAATTAGGGTTTAATTTAGGGATATTATATAGTTAGGGTTGAATTTAGGAATAATTAGGGTTTAATTTATGAATAATTATATAATTAGGGTTGAATTTCGGGATAATTATATAATTAGGGTTTAATTTATAAACAATTACATAATTAGGGTTAATTTATGAATAATTACATAATTAAGGTTTAATTTATGAATAATTATATAATTAAGGTTTAATTTAGATATAATTAAGGTTTAATTTAGATATAATTATATAATTAGGGTTTATTAGTGTTCAGTAAATGTTCAATTATGCTATTATCTTTTAAAGTGTATTTGATGGTGGTTTTTAAATGTCGTGGTGATCGGTTGTGTTATTTAATGTATGTTATGATTTGTTATTATGGTTTAATTATGATTGGTTGATGTTGTGATTGGTTGGGAAGACTATGGTGATGGCGTGGTGTACGGCGCCGACCAAGAGGTTTCTTCCCTCCAATAATGGTTTTCAAAATTATTTTAAAAATTTGTGGTGGTTTTAAAATGTTTTAAATTATTGGTGATGGTGTTTTTGAAAAACCGTGGTGATTGGTTTGTGGATGTTGTGTTTAACATATATGTTATTTTGTAGATATTGTTTACATGTTGTGATTTATTGGTTCATGTATATGTCTTTGTGACATGGTTTGCGGCGCCGGCCAGGAGGTTTCGTCCCTCCAACAACGGGGTTTAAAATAATTTTCATCCACAATATAATTTTTCTTTCTACACTCAAACAACTTACCTTACACTCATTTAGGATTTAGTATTTAATAGAGAATTTGATATTAGATCCCGAATTGTCCACTTATTTGGGTAGCTTGAGAGTGTGATTGTAATATGGCTTATCTTATCTATATGTTTTTTTGTTGATTATAAAATTTTGATTCAGTAGCTCTCTTTTGCTCTCGGGTACACTGCAATATATGTGTACTTAGAGAACTAAAGGGAGATGTTTCTGAAACTTTTAGTCAACAAAAATCCGTATATTAAGACGCTGTATTACTGAAAAAAAATCACGTTTTCGAATAGGATATGACTCAATCATTTTTTAGCCACTCTCATGCTGCCTATTTTTCAATAAATCAATATAAAAATCGTATAATGATAGGATGAGTTCCGATCGTAGTTGGATGTACAAAAGAATCGTCAACGACTTCTTGTCCTCAAATTTTGTGGATGGAGTCGAGAGCTTTATCAAATTTGTTCAAGCACATTCCTCCCATAAGGATGGAGAGAGACTGAAGTGTCCTTGTAATTTTAGTAAATGTAGGAATCATAGGTTTCTCGACATCAATGAGGTTAAATACCACTTGGTTAGACACGAATTTGAGCCAAATTACTATATATGAATTTAACATGGAGAAAGCCGGCCCGCCACCTCTGGACGCCATTACAGTTTTCAGGCTGGAGGACCCTCTTACATCGCTTCTAAAGAATCATCAAACGCGTACATTAATATGGTTCAAAATGCATCTGGTCCCAATTTGGACGTGGTTGCCAATATGGAAGAGTCGCCGAACCATGAGTCTTAAAGATTTTACAACATGTTGAAATATGGAAATCAGCCATTGTATCTGGGGTGCGAGAGACATACTTAGTTGTCATTAGTTTATGAAGTCAAAGAATCAGATGTCTAATAATTATTATGATCAATTGAGTGAATTAATCAAAGAGATTGCATTGAAAGATAATCTCGTACTCGATAACTTCTACAGCAGTAAGAAGTTGCTAAGGGGTATGGGCTTACCGTTTAAGAAGATAGATTGTTGCAAAAGTAATTGCATGATCTACTGGAGAGACGATTCTGATTTGTCAATCTACAAATTTCACAATTAACCTCATTTTAAACCTGTTTCTCAAGGCAGAACAAAACAACAAAAAGCTCGCGTCACGTACAAGAAGATGTAGTATTTTCCATTAACTCCTCGTTTATAGAGATTGTACGCATCTAATGCTACAATAAAGACATGATGTGGCATGTTGAACACGTGTTTGAAGATGATGTTATGCATCACCCATCTGACTCAGAAGCCTGGAAACATTTCAACCAGACTCATCCAGATTTCACGGCTAAAACTCGAAGCATGAGATTGGGTCTTTGTACAGATGGTTTTCAACCATTTAGAAGTTTTGGTGCACAATATTTACCATACACCCTACAACTTGCCTCCATGGATGTGCATGGAAGAGCAGTTCATGTTCCTTAGCATTCTTGTACCACGACCAAAGAATCCAAAAGACAAACTCGATGTGTTTCTACAACCTCTAATTGCCGAACTGAATCAGTTGTGGATGGTTGGGGATCCCTCATATGATATATCTAAAAAACAAAGTTTCTAATTGCGAGCATCCATTATGTGGACCATTAGCGATTTTCCTGTATATTCTATGTTGTCCGGTTGGAGTACGGCTGGTCGAACAGCTTGTCCTTACTATATGAAACGCTCAGACGCCTTCACTCTTAAGTGCAGTGGGAAGCAATGGTGATTCGACAATCACCGGAAATTTCTTGAATGCGGTCACCATTTTCGAAAGGATGAATGACTCTTTCGGAAAAAAAGATCTGCCAAGACTCCACCGCTGAACGTTCGCTTAGGGACAAAAGTTCTGGTAGAGATGGAAAGATTGGGGCTTCTGAAAGTTACTGAACTAGATGTAGCACTTGTTTATGGAAATTTTACAAAACGTCTGGTTAGAGAAAACGAAGCATCTTTTGGGATTTATCATATTAGAGGACAAATCTAGTTCGCCACAATTTAGATCTTATACACATAGAGAAAATGTGTTTGACGATGTTTTCAACACGGTGTTGAATGTGAAAGGGAAAACCAAGGACACGACTAAATCAAGGGAAGAGATGAATGGGTATTGTAATCATTTGGAGTTGGTAAGCCGTCAAAAGTTGCATTGTGCGATTAGGTTAAAAGTCATGATTGCCATGTATTCGCAAAGGTTGATACCAATAGCCTTTCGTGAACTGCTTCCTCCAAATATGTGGAAGGCTCTAACCGAATTGAACTTCTTTTCAAGGATCTCACATTAACAGTCATTCGCACCGAAGACATGAGTCATCTAGAATGTGACATTCCATTAATATTGTGTCAACCAGAACTGATCTTCCCTCCAAATATTCTTGACTCAATGGAGCATCTACTAGTTCATCTTGCGTATGAAACGAGAGTTGTCCCAGTACAGTATAAATAGATGTACCCGTTCGAGAGGTACCTTCACAAACTAAAGAACAGTGTGAAAAATAAGGCGAGTGTTAAAGGGCCAACAACAAATGAATACCTGGTCGAAGTGGCATCAACTTTTAGTTCGTACTATTTTGAAGATCACGTGTTAACTAAATGAACAAATTTTCCTAGAAAGGACGACGGTCAGGATGGTGTAAATGGCACTGATGAAATTCCCTTGGTCTTTAAAAAATATGGGGAGACCTTTGGTACAAAGGGAAAAAGATTCCTAACCGAACCAGAATACAACGCCGCAAGGATGTACGTTTTGCTAAATTGTGAAGAGGTCCAAGAATATGTTAGGTACGAATACTCTTTTCAATTTCTACTATAAATGTATATATATGTACTAATACTTTTTTACTCAATTTATAACAAATGATGTAGTATTTACACGAAGAGCATTCAACGTCTCTAACCAAACATTACTGATGATAGGCTCAACAAAAATTGGAAAATGAATTTGCCAATTGGTTCAAACATTACGTAAGATGTTCGATACCGAGATGCATATCATTTAATTATCGTATATATTTATCTAGTATATTTCCTAAATTAAAAATAATTCTTCAACTTCATAGGCTAGAGATTGTTCGAACAACGCGATCAACGTGAACATTAGGAGCCTAGAAGAGGGTCCATCACGATATGTGAAAACGTATACTGGATGTAAGACACATGGTTATAGATTTCATATAATCGATCACGGATCTAACAAATCAACATTGAGCAGTGGAGTATGCAGTAAAGGGTCAAACTATGGAGCAGTCGATTATGAATATTATGGTCGTCTCATAGAAATTATGCAGCTCGAATACACCGACCGAATGGAGAAAAACACACTATTGTTCAAGTGCATCTGGTTTGATCTAACTCCTACAGGAACAAAAGTTCATCCACATTATAAACTTGTCGATATCAATCATTAGCGTAGGTTCAATCGATATGAACCTTTTGTCCTTGCTGCCCAAGCTGTACAAGTATACTATTTTGCATACCTAAGTTTTAAACGAGACAAGTTGGACTGGTGGGCAACGTGTAAAATCAAGGCGAGATCAAATGTTGAGTTTATCGAGCCTCTACCAGAGCAATCATTTCAAGAGGAAGATGTAGATACACGCAATCCAATTCAACTGGACAATGTCGATTTCTAGTTTCATGACCCCAATAATAATTACGTGGATGAACTTGGTGATAAGGAAGATGATGATGCAGAAACAGAGTTACTCACTGAGCAAGATACAAATCAAGACACGGACGAAGATGAGTTTGGTGATAACTTTAATAGTGAATATGTAAGTTCAGATGATTAGTTTGGTTGAAATATATGTAAATTGTCCGTATGGTAAACCACTCTTTTTTTAACTAATTTATTTATGTTTGGATTTATTAAAATGGTTGATATATATACTGGTATTTTGAAAAATGATTGTATTATATATACTTTTATCAGATGCCGAGAGGTCGTGGATGCGGATCTAGCATAGGTAGACCAGATATGGGGTTAGTTAATCATTTAGCTGATTGTGATGACGATTATGTGGGCATTGGTACTGATCATTCAGCGCCAACCCCAGATACTACCACACCGACACCGTCCGATTCAGGTACGTTTCGAAAGGACTTGGGCACACCACATAGGCGATACCTTATTTATATTGCTGAAAAAAAGTAAGTAAATTAATAATTTTAAAATTTTAGTCATTATTATTAAATTATATTTGTAATCACAAACACAATTACAGGCTACATAGCAGGGAAGTCAGGCTGACCAACATAATCTGGGAGATCATGGAGAATGAGCTCGATCCCGCTGGGTGGCAGTTTAAGGCAGTCCCTAAGGAGAATCGTGCATTATGGTGGGACATGTTTCAGGCAATTATTATATTGTGCCCAAATTTATTAATATTTATTGTAACTTGAGAATCATGTATCAATTGAATTGTAATTGTTATTTTATTTTGTAGGAGATATGTTATTGGGACACGGATCTGTATACTCCACAGGATATACATAGGACATTTCTCCACACGATGCAGGACAAGTATGGGAAGCTGCTCAATGAGTATAAGCAGTATCGTGAGCAGATTGTCAAAGACTAGGAGTCGCCGACGAGGGGGTCTGGAGGTAAATAATTTTGTCGCATTTTCTTATTAAATTAATATATTTTTATTATAGATGATTTATACATACATATATATATATATACATCATACATTTGAACTAGGTCTTGGAATGTTAAATGAGATAAGCTCGAGAACAGAAGGAGGTTCGAGCAGTACAACATCAACAAGAGGAGCGAGCCTGCTGGTCCGGGTACTGGGATGTTGAAGCATAGGGGGGGTCTATATCTACGGTCGATTATTCTTATGATATCGTAAGTAATTTTAGATCATAATATAATATTTACTTTTTATGTTTAATGTTAATTATCTGCTGGTCCGGGTGAGCCAGCCACTGCGTACAAGGTTTTTGTACGTACACACAAGAAGGACGACGACACGTGGATGGATACGAGATCTAGTAATACTAATATTAGTTTCTTTTTTATTTAACTTGTTCTTTGGTCTTAATTTAGAATCTACTAACAAATTGTATTTCAGGAGGAGTACGAGCAACATCTGGATGAGGCACGTGCCTCTTCACAAGATTCGGATAACGAGGTTGACCTGACCTTGTTTATCTCAATGTTGTTGGGTCGAGTAAGGGCCGACATTATGGCACCGACTTGTTCGGGAAATTGGTGGCTGCTACGAAGGGTTTTCGAGCCAGCTATTCTTCCTCCTCCTCCGCCCAGCAGAATAGGACTCACGTGAGGGAGCTCGAGGCGTAGCTCCAAGCGCAGAGGGAGGAGTTAGAGGCCACGAGACAAGCTCAGTGATAAAACGAGTCTGAGATACTACGTGATCAGCAGCGCCAGGAGCAACAACAATTTCAAGCACAGGTGAACACGCAGATGACCGAGCTGTTAGCTCGATTACAACTATACCCGCAACAGCCTTCCCCTCCACAGGACTGTTTTATATATTTATAAACTTTTTTACTAAACACTTTTGTTGAAAAAAATTAATATTTGTAAACTTTTAGATATTTATAATAATTAGTTTATTTATTAATAAATTTTATTAAAAAAAAGTTTTCCGGGGTATTTTAATAAAAAGAAAAGGTCTTAAAATTAATAATTAAAATAGTTAAAAAAAGTAAAAAAAGGGAATAATTCCCCTCGGGAAAAATGGAGGGTGTGCCCCCTTGGAAAAACCGAGGCAACATCCCCTCGTTTTTTTTCTTTTTTTGAAAATATTATTTTTTAATATTTTTCGAGCGGAACCTCCCCTTCGGTGTTTTCGAGAGGACATGCCCTCGGTCTTTTCGAGGGTTGTTTGACCTCGGTGTTTCCAAAGGGTGGAGCCTTTGGTATTTCTGAGGAGATCGGCCTTCATTTTTTCTGAGGGCAGATAAATTTTGGGCCTCGTAAATTACCCAAAAAATACACCTTCGGTAATGCCCTTAGAAAATTTTTCGAGGGCTAAATTCCTCTTGAAAAATTTTACCGAGGAGGTTTTCCGAGCGGAGAGTTCCTTCGATATTGCCCTCAGTAAATTTATTACCGAGGGTTTTTGCTCATTACCGAGGGCTTTTCCCCTCGGTAAAATGCTATTTTATTTGCAGTGGATGTATATATGAGAAAAGTATATTTGGGTAGAATCCTCCTACAATCGTCTTATGATTATTCTTAAACAAATCAACCAAAATACCAGCGGAAATTCACTAACTCACGCTTTCACGGACAGTGGAAAATTCTAATTTAATTAAAAGTCAGGTTTTGGGTGATCTAATCCTAAACTCGAGTTGGTTAACCCAGGATTCTTCCTAATCAAAACCCAAAAGATAGAAACGCGAACAATTGAATTTACCTATTAGGCATAAGGTTGAGGATTTATGTCATCTTATATTTATGATTGCATGCAACTCCTTCTACTTGTGAATGTTTAATGTTCCCTAATTTATTTGTGATCTAGTCGCAAGTGTACGGTGTAGGTGTAAGACACTATAAATATTAACAAATTTAATCTAAATATCAAAATATAAAATTATTTAATAATACCAATAATTAATAAATAAACATGTACAAGATACGGGTTAAGAATACAAATCTTAGATTTAAAACTCTATAATTATCATAAGTCTTTTTATATTTTCTTTTGATAATCATGTGTAATACATGAGTGTTACACTAGTGTGTGTGTGTGTGTGTGTATAGGGGTGGGTTCAAATGGAACCATGTCATTATATGCGAACCTGCGAACTAGTGCTTTTATTATATACACTAGTAGTGCTTTAATTATACAATCCTAATGCTTTTAATTAAATAAGAAAATACACAAAGAACTGATCCATCCATTTAATTAGATCTAATATATATATATATATATATATATATATATATATATATATATATATATGTATTATGCATCGATAAGAATTGAGAGAAATGGTGCTCACTATATGCTAGATTCAAGAAGAAGATATAGAAATTAGTTTGAATATTTGAAAAACTAAGTAATGAATTGAGTAATTCAAAGAAAGGCATTTAAGGTGATATAATTACTTGTTGAAATAATTTTATTATTAGTTTTGATAATTTTATTATAGGTTTGAGAATTTGTGAATGTTGGTAATGTACTATACTTATTGTGTAATAATGAACAATTCTCTTGAATTGGTAATCAATTAAAATAAAATTGATGACTTACTATGTTGATTACTGATTATGGTAATCTCATTATTGATTGTGGTAATTTGATTGTATTATTTTAAGAGAATGATAATATTATCACATCCAACAATCCTCCCGACTAGGATACCAAACTTGTTTTTAACTTTTTAAAATACAGCTGCAACAAAAATATATACTACGATTAATAATATTGTGTGATAAAAAATAGATAAATGAGCTGACAACTATTAAATAAAAGGTGGATTTCAAGGGAAAAATGAGCTTATATTGATTTGGTGATCATTAAAAAATAAGTTTGACGCCTAGTCATGAGGATCATTGGATGTGATAAACGTATTACTGGTTTAATGCACTAATCTAGGGTTTGAGATTTGATTACTATTTTTGGTAATCTAATTAACGGTTGTAATAATTTTATTACTGGTTGTTGTTAATCTTATTATCGGTTGTGGTAACTCTATTCCCTATTGTGTAGTTCTTGAAAATATAAATATTACAAATGTATATTAGGATCATTGTTTTACAAAATAGAAAAAAAAGGTTAGTTGAGTTGACAACCATTGAAAATATGGATGTATTGCCAAAAA
>BMAC01000781.1:296440-312027 GCA_014905375.1 Phtheirospermum japonicum
AAAACCTTACTTGAGGGTTATCGGTTATGGTTTTCTTAGTACTGTATGTGTTAATCTTAGTACTAAATATTGTGATAATTTGATTACTTGTTATGGTAATTTTATCCCGATTGTAGAATTTTTTTTGGAAAACATAATTATTTCAAATGTGTATTACGATTAGTGTGTTATAAAAATATAATTTAGTTGAGTAGAAAACCATTTAAACATGAGTGTATTGCAAAACATAAAAAAATAAATATAAATATAAATATAAATATGATAATAATAATAATAATAATAATAATAATAATAATAATAATAATAATAATAATAATAATAATAATAATAATAATAATAACAACAACTTAATTTTTTGTTAGTGATCATTAAAAACAAGTTTGGTGACCAGTTGTGAGTATTGCTTTATCACTAGGTTTGCTATCTTATAATTATGGTGATAGTTTTTGAAGGATCATTGCATGTCATAATCTCATTATTGTATGCTCTAATTCTTGTATTATTGGTTGTGGTAATTTATTACAAACTGCGGTAACTGTAGATTAATGGTTGTGGTAATATTATCGCAATTGGTAATAATCTTATTACTATATGCTATAGTCTTTAGTATTATTGGTTATGGTTGTGGTAAATTTAGATTATTGGTTGTGGTATTCTTATTTTTGGGTATTGAACTTGTCGTGAATATAGAATTTTTGTCCTCTCATTGGAAACATGCACCGATGGCGAGGCTAGTACCGATAGACTTGAAATGATAATAGGAACTCAATGGGACAAATTTTAGGTAAATGGACATTGGAATTGGTCGGAATCGATGATGGAAGTTACTAGTTTTATGTGTGAAAAAAGCGTGAAAATCAAAACTTTAACTGGTGATTCAACGAGATAAATGGACTCCAATTGACCTGGAATTTTGCAAGTCAACTTTAAATGATAATAAAAATCAACGGTGAAAACCTCAGGTAAACAAACGTTGGAGTTGGCCGGAATCGACGCCAAAACTTTTTTTTTGTATGTGTGTGAAAGTGTAAAAATCGAAATTCTTACCAGCTAATCAACGGGCAAACGAATTACGATTGGCAAGAAACTTGCAGGCCTACTTGGAAAAATGCGGCTGGGCTGATGGTGGCGGCGGTATGGCACGTGGTGGTAGTGAAATAAGACCGGCGTGAACAGAGTAATGTGTGTTTGTGTTGAGAGAGGGGGATTGGGGAGGAGAGCAATTGAGTGAAATATTTTATGTATAAAAATGTATTGTTGGGCAAATAAAAAATAAAAAATGATCTAATATGTACAAATACCAATTAATTTATATTTATCGATCCTTTCCCCAATCTTTATATTAAATACCAATTAAATTAACAACAACATAATTTTAAATCAATCGATAATTGATCAGCCCCACGAAAGAAGCCATGAGTTTTATTGTAGCAAAAGATTGTCCAAAGCCATAAAATTCTTAAAACCCCGACTCATGTAACCAACTTCATTTCTGCTAAATTCAGCTCCAATGGAAACCCAGAACGTTATTTTTTGAGCTTCTTTGTATTCACCCATTCCTTCCATTTAAATCCCCCAGAATTATTTATTCTCTAAAAATCCATTATTCGTTTTCATCACCCGTTTTGCTCGCCAAGAGCAAGACACAATGTCGGGTTATTAATGAGAAAGTAGAGTGTAAAGGGGTTTCTGATATAGAAAACAATAACCCAAAATCAAAAAGTACAAGGAAAAATCAGGCGTTTTTTGTATCGGGAGGAGGCTAAAATTTCAGGTCAATTCAGGAGGCAACTCTTAACGGGTCTTATGCAGATTTATATACAATTATTAACTTTGCTTATATTTTATATACAACTATCACACACATTTGATGCAGATTGTTTTAATTATGTATCATGTTAATTCTGGTGTTAGTAACACCTGACTTAACATCTATTTACTGATACTTATTTAATAACCATAGACCTATACGAATTTACAACATGGTTGAAAGAACAAGCGTATTAAAAAACAACTCACTCAAGAAAAAAAAAAGAGTATTAATTCTCTTCACCCAGTCACTTCAGCGATGCCTACAAGGAATAGGGGGTACTAACCAAAAATCTGAGATCAGTGACCTGAATAGCTTCCAATTACATCACAACGGAACTGGTTGATCTCTAAAAACCCTCCTGGTGACCTGACCGATCTTGCAAAACAACACCCTTAACCAAAGCGGTGGACGGCCCCGGCGAAGGTCCTTCGATGCTTAAGTCAGATAGTGAGAGAGATATTTTTGATAGCTCAAAGTTGGATTAAAAGAATTTAAAATAAAGAGAGGCGTGCACCCCTTTTATATAGGCAAGATAAGTGTTCCCCAAGTTAGGGTTACCTTCTCCCACTATAATTCCATATATACCACAACCGACTTAGAATTAAGATTTCTCCTATATGCTAAGTTCCCATAAATAACAGATATCTCGCATAAATTACCAAAATAGGCCTGGTCCTGTGATTCTTTCAATAAAGTCCGCCAGGACCCTACAATACCACCCATATTAGCCAATTCGAGCCTAATATTTACAAAGTCCATCACCGATCTACTAGATAATGCCAAGCTAATAAAATCATAAGAGGTCGCGACCCTATATGAAAGCTCACCCTCATACTTCAGGTCGCTACTCTCAAAACCAGCTCGCCCACCTCTTATAAGGAATGCTCCTTCCGAGAAATGAGGTCGCTTACCATAACTACCATTACATACCATACATGAATATTTAGTGTCGTATCACACACATTTGATGCAAATTGTTTTAATTCTATATCGTGTTAAATCTAGTGTTAGTAACACCAGAATTAACATCTATTTACTGATACTTATTTAATAACCACAGACCTACACGGATTTAAAACATGGTTGAAAGAATAAGCGTACTAAAAAACATTTCCCTCAAGAGGAAAAAAAGGAGAATTAAGTCTCTTCAACCAGTCACTTCAGCGATGCCACCCACTCATAGTAGTGCCGCTCTACCCACGCATTACGTGGCTCTATATCGTCAAAATTCTAATCCAAAAATAAAATCTTCATTATTTAAATTGAATTTTTAATTTTAATACAAACTTAATGTTGTAGGATCGCAAAATTAAGAATTTAAATTTATGTCATTTTGAAGATTAAACCTTAAATATTAAGCCACCCAATTGGGATGATATCAAAGCTTCGCAAACATTAATTAAAATTTGAGGTTTCTTTCATGAATAATGGAGGCCTTATAATTTTATTTTCATAAACTCGAGGTGGTCCGATCTCTATTCTTGAAAGCCCAAACTTTGGTTGCATCACATTATTTTATAATCTAGGTTTCTTAAATCAACTATTTAAAAAATGTTTAAATGCATACGAATATGATAGATCCAATCATATTGGACATTAAAGTATTGAATCTTATTGAGATTCTTATAAATATTTACAAACAATCATATTGGTTCATTACGACTAAATCTTAACTCATAGATATAGATGACTACTATCATGAAATAACTAAAAATATATCTAATTACTTTAATACTATAGTTTAGTTTTGGTTGATTCCCCATATTCTGGTTGATTGAGGTACGAAATCAGGTAGAATATGTAAAAAAAATTAAGGAATGCACCAACTAGAAACCACTATAAAAGCTTAAGCATAAATCATAGACAAAGTTACTCTGTTGGCTTACCGAAACTCCATATCATAATTCAGAATAACCTAGCTCACCATATCGAGCTATATCAGTTGTCATCCAACAAAAACCCGCCACATAGAATCGTGACTTCTAAAAGGTCAGCTCGCTCAGCTCACTCAGCCCCCAGGAGGAATGCTCCTACCAGAAGAAGAGGTCGCTTATAAGTCCCCACATTTCATATTCACCGACCTTAATACACCCATCGACCTAAAATCGTAAAATTGTCAATCTGCAACCTGCAGTTATACTCAGGCACAATAATCCAAGAAAATACAATCACATGCTTTTGAAAATTCAAAACACGCTTCCCTTTATCCATCACATCCCCTTAAAGATTCATTAAATGCATACTGACAGCATGTCGGATACGTGTCACCTCCCCATATTCTCGTAATATATTAAATATCGTGGGCCCAAAATGAAAGGCCCAAAATATTCCTAAAAACCCTACCAACTTCCCGCTCCAATCTGTCATTTCAGCTTTCACGCCGCCCAAAACACACAAAACCCTTCCATCTTCACCTATTCGTCACTTTTATCAAAAACAAAAGTAAAATTGCCATTTTTGCTTTGTAAAAAAGCTCGTGATCTCTCCAAATTACAAAAATTAACAGTACCCCCATCGTTCATCTCCAACATCCACGACAACAAAAATGAGTAAGTCCCCTAAACCTCTCATTTTCAGCAATTAATTTCAACTTAAAACTATATATTTATTGCATCTGCTGAATATTGTTGCATTTCCTGCTTCTCTCTCCTTGTATTTCTTAATTAATGATGAATTCAGGATCCTCCAAACCTGATTCACAAAACCCAGACCTCTCTCCAGATCCTAATCCCACCGAAAACCCTTACATTCTTAAAAGAAGACGAAAATAACCTTCTTCCCCTTCCCCACGAACCGGTAGGTGATGTCAGTTGGCCGAAACTTGAGGCGTAGACTAGGTCTTATACTGAGGCCCAAACCCTTTTAGAAAACATTCCCGAGATTCCCTCTTCTGCCTCTTTAATCATTGAGAACATACAATAGGGCATTCCTCTATCTAAACCCAATAATCCATCAATATCATACTGTGAACATTTCCTGGAAAACCCAGTGACCATAGTGCCTTCCTCAGATGTCGCCGACCTACTCCCCTTACCCCAAGCGACCAGGGTAATTAAACATAACTATTGGATATTACCTGATCCGAAGAAACTTGAAGATTTCAAAAAAGCATTCAACCTCCCCGAAACTGCCAAAATGGTTTTGCCCAACACCCTTCAATCAGACCCCATGAAACCTCCCCCATATCACATTATATTTTTTGATGAGCTACTTAGGTCGGGACTTAGATCTCCACCACATCAGTTTTACATCAACACAACCAATATGTTCAAAATCCCCCTTCTGCAAATGTCCTCCAATTCCATGAAATTTAGGGAGGGATATATTATTTTATGTAAATATTATAATACTCTGCCTGGCCCAGGATTTTTTCACTTCTGTTTTCAAATAAAATATAAAAAAAACTCGTTTTATTTTTCTGCTCGCTCTAAAAAATCTCGCTTTTTGGTAAATCCTCTGTACAAAGTGCCTGAATGGCATAGAAACTTCTTTTTCATTAACAACACTGAGACCTGGCCCTTCGATAGCGAGCTGAAACTCCACACCCCAAAATAATTTGATCCTCCCAGTCCCAAGCACTTTCCCACCTTGTATAAAAGATTCTCTGACCAGCTCGTAGAATGGAGTAAGCGCCCATTTGACGTGGTGCGACTCACTATCCGGTCAAGAATTTTATCCTTTGTGGACATTGACTCTTGTCCCGTTGATCCAGATCTGGCATTGACCCAATCAGAGTTCGGTAAGTTTTATGAGTTATAACACTTCACACCATTATTCATAACAACCAAAAATTAATTCTAACCCATTGCTCCGTTATTGCAGATGTATTCATCAGCACCTGCGTCTCATCGAGCTCCGAAGGTGCCACTGTGATCACTGACCCAAGCCCCACAACTACATCAGCACCGCGACCTCCTATAGTTAATATAGACGAGGAGGTGGAGGTCGCGCTTGATAACTGTGACGAGGTTTCTGACGCCGAGGAACGCCTACCACTCTCAGCTGTTCTCTCAAAAGGAAAGAGAACCGCATATAAGTCTCCCAAGCAGGCATCGAAGCGTTGATGCCTCCGTAAAAACTATTGTAGCACCACATCCAGCTCGCCAAGCCTGGAGAAGGAATTGGCCAACTGTGAGGATGTGGCCAAGATAAAAGAACACCTTCAAGAACGCATACTGACTCAGGTAATTCCATTCTCTCAAAACTGGCCTCCTTTAAAACAATCCACCAACATTTAGTTACTAATTTATCTATTTGTTCAATATTAATACAGCTGGATACTCTGTACTCCACGCTATCCAATCAGTTGTTGGCCCGCTCTGCAGATTGCAACCTGCAGAAGACATGTGATGAGCTAACTACCCAAGCCGAGCAACAAACTCAACAGCTGTCTTTAATGCAAGGGGAGCTAGACCAAGTCCGGAAACAGCTTGGTGCTCGTGAAGAGGAAAATAGCATCTTGAAGAGCCAAGTGAATAACTTGACGGATGAGATAACACGCGTAACCAATGAGCTTAGAGATCAGATTCAAAAGCTTGAGGAGACCATGCGGGTGAAAGAAGAGCAAAACCAGATAGCCCATGAGCAGGGTGTTGCTGAAGGTCGGCGGACCTTCTTAACGAGTGAGTTAGGCCAGAAGTTCATGAATGCCTACAGGGAGGATTTGTTGAAGGCCTACAAAAAATCATCACTGTACTTTGGCAAGATGGCCGTAGGCAGCAGGGAATCGGTCCACAAGGCTGCAGGGATAATCAAAGATCTGGAAGGGCGACATGAAGCAACCAAAGGATGCTAAGTGGTGGATGTCACGTCAAGGCCGAGCCGTGTTATCCGCCAAATTGGTTGGCAATCTAGACGCACCTCTAGAAGATTTTGTACCTGCATCTGGGCCAAGTACTACATGATTGCCTTTTGTAATTCGAAACTAGTAATTTGTTCGCACAGCTTATGAAAAATTCCGCTCATTATGCTTATTATATATTAACCTATTACAAAAACTCATCCAACAATCTGCGTTATAAATCTGTAAATCAAATCCCAGAAATTTAAGTAAATAAATCACGACCTGCGATCCAAATCTCCATGAGTGAAACCACAAACTCAATATAGGTCGCTCGGAACATGTAAGTCAAATATGTCCATATCAAAAACCATCAAATCGTAAGCTAAAACAACCAAAAGGAGCTGGAATTAACTTGTACAAAGGAACATATAAATCAAATATGCCTGTTCGCACAAATTATCATAACAACACAACAATCCGAGAAGCATATGTAGGTCAAACATACCCTTCTCCGAAGCGACCTCAAGTATGTAAGTCAAACATACTTAAAATCACATTATTTAGCCATTCATAAAAATCATAAAAACCTATAAGATGTTTATGAAACTTCGATTTATTAAATATCGCAAAAAGGTATTCGTCCCGGAGGGTAATAAAACAGCCACCCAATCTAAACAAGCATCGGTTCAGAAAGCAATCATCCAACCTATACAAGCATTGGTTCATAAAACAATCACTCAGCCGACCTATACGAGCATCGGTTCACAAAACAATCACTCAGCCGACCTATAGAAGCATCAGTTCACAAAACAATCACTCAGCCGACCTATACAAGCATCAATCCTCAAAATAATCACTCCGCTGACCTATACAAGCATCGGTTCATAAAATAATCACTCAGCCGACCTATACAAGCGTCGGTTTATAAAATAATCACCCAGCCAACCTATACGAGCATCGGTTCACAAAACAATCACTTAGCCGACCTATACAAGCATCGGTTCACAAAATAACACACATCTACCTCAGAACCCCACCACTCAGGTGTAATATTTCTTTAGATGGCAAATATTCCAGCTCCTAGGTAGAGCTTTCCCTTGAGCATTTTCAAGTATATATGCTCCTCCACGCAACACTTTGATCACTTTAAACGGATCGATCCAATTTAGCTCAAGCTTCTTAGTATTATGCAATGCATCAGCTCGCCTCCATACGAGGTCACCGACCTGGAAATGTTGACGTTTAACACGTTTATTGAAAGCTGCCTGAACTTTCTGTTTGTAACATTCCACCCAGGCCGCAGCCTTGTCTCGTATTTCATCGATTGTCTCAATTGCTCCCCATTGCCAACCTCTCATTTTCCTCCACATTGAATGTTGATAAACGCTGTGAGCCCCTTACTATCTCTGCTGGAATAACAACTTCCATCCCATAAACCAAGCTAAACGACGACTCCCCCGTAGAGGTTCGGAGAGTCATTCGGTAAGCCCACAAAACTGACGCGAGCTCTTCTTTCCAAAGCCCTCCTGCTTTTTCCAACCGCAGCTTAATTCCCTGCACAATGATACAGTTAGTAACCTCAACTTGCCCATTAGTTTGGGGGTGTGCCACAAAAGCAAATTGTTGCTTCATCCCCATCTCTTTACACCAGTCTTGAATTTTTTGCCCATTGAACTGGGTTCTATTATCCGACACCAACACTCGTGGGACACCAAACCTGCAAAAAATATTATTAAAAATAAAATAAATCATGTCTTGTTCACTTATGCCCGTAACCACCTTAGCTTCTACCCATTTCGTAAAATAATCAATTGCCACCACCAGGTATTGTTTATTGCCTGGTGTTTTTTGAAAAGGCCCCATAATATTGATTCCCCACTGTGCAAAAGGACATGGAGAGCTCATAATCATCATGTCCTCACTCGGTATATGAATAACCGGAGCATGCATCTGACATTTTTTACAAGTTCTAACCAGGTTGCCAGCCAAACTCTTCATTCCTGGCTAAAAGAAACCGGCTGATCCAAACTTTTGTGCAACCCTTTTTAATAAATTAATTTAAAAGCACGTCAGTTTGCTCGCAAGAGTACGAGGTACTTGTAGGGTGATGAGTTTGACTCGAGTCGTATCTCTCGAGGAAACAACTATTTGAACTTTTGGATTTTTTCTCAATTTACGAACTAAAATAAAATACATGTACATTTGGGGTTTTAAAAGATGTTGAATTGATCATTATAAACTAAAGCAGAAATTAAACTAAAGATAATTTAACTAATTACTCTAAACTATATTACCATCTACGAGCAATAATTATCTATAGAACGCTACGAATTAATCCTAATTAACGAAGCTAAGAACATGAATATAAGAAATTACCATGAAGCAATTGTATCATATGAATCTAAGAACGAATAACTAAGCATAAATCAACTCGCATAAATAAACTAAAGTAATCCAATATCCAAGCATAAAACGATTAACTAAATTAAACTAGTTCTAGAAATGACTAAGAAAGTAACTAAGCAATTAACTACGAAATTAACTACGAAATTATCTAAGAGGTTAGAGTACTTATTGGAACTAAGAAAAGCAGTAAATAGCTCCAGCTATTCTGGAGTTGCACGTCGATCTTGGGCGAAGATTAAATCCCGAACGCGAATTCGATGTTCTGGACGCGTTGTTCTTCGATCCTTGATCTCCGTCTTCAAATCTCGTTATGCGATGTGGAATTATGTTTATTATAAGCTAAAATACCCTAGGTAGTCGTGTATATCTCTCAAAATCCGAAATATGGAGGGTTTATATAGATATTGAAAGTTTTGGCGCTCAAGAAACCCTAAAATCCGAATTATGGGCCGTCGCGTCGACGGTGCGTCGACTGACACGTGCCGGTGCTCGGCGTCGCCGTTTCCTGGGTGTGCGCGTCGACTGACGCGGGCTTGCATCGATGCTTCAGAAAGTTGCGTCGACCTTGCGTCGACTGACGCCCCTTCAATCGACGCTTCAGAATGTTGCGTCGACTGACGCCCCTTCAATCGATGCTTCAGAACATAGCGTCGGTAGTGCGTCGGCCTTGCGTTGACTGACACGTATCATGGTTCACGTCGACGGAGCGTCGACGCTCGCGTCAATCGGCGCGACAGAGCGTCTGTCTCCGTTTCTCGATCTTTTGCTACTTGTTTCACCGGAAAGCTCGTTCTCCTATTCTTGAACATCGAACTTCGTCTATTACGCGCAGAACTCTTCCGGTTACTTAGCTGTAAGGTGAAAACAATGAAATATTACCTATTTGCATCAATTTCGATTAAAATATGGTAAAATAAGTCAGAATTATAAAAATACGGAATTATGCTTAAATCGTCCAACTTATACCAAAAACAAATAGAAGAACGTACTAAAATACTAATAAAAAATAAGGACAAATCTACTCTAATCACCAGCCCGTAACGTTATCTCGACCAGTGCCCGACTCTTCGCATGATCACCGCAGTACCCCTCCTGTATCTCCCTTAACACCTCCAATCCCTGTTCTTTGGCCTAGCACTTTAAAATGGGCCAAAACGCGACCTTTTGTTAACTCTTCATTCATAACGCAAAATTGAGACGCTGTTCTAGCTTCTTTTGTGGTCAATTGTGATGCATCCTCCTTCGCCTTAACAAGAACTTTGCAAATAGATGTACGCCAATCGTATTTTATCTCTATCTCCATAATCTCCTTGCCTTTATCCACACTACTATGGCCTAATCCCATCAATGTAATTTTTCTAGTATCACAGGTCCCCAGTGCACCTGCTATCTGAGCGAGCTGATCAGCTCGAGTATTATCGGCCTGCGGCAAATGCTCCAATTTAAATTCTTCAAAGCGCACAACCTCCTCTCGCAACTTCTTCAATTACACCGCCATGCGTTCTTCTTTTGCCTCAAAGCCCCATCGAACCGACGGGCCACCAATTGGGAGTCCGTATATGCCCAGACCCTCCTTGCTCCTAGGTTGCTTGCCATTTTCAAACCCTGCAACACCGCCTCATACTCGGCTTCGTTATTAGATGCCTTGTACCCCAGTTTTATTGCAAATTCCAAGGTTTCACCTTCTGGGCTGGTTAGCACAATTCCCAATCCAGCTCCTGATACCATAGTCGATCCATCAGTATGTAACACCCGTGCCTTTGCTTCGCCACCTGGTTCAGATGGACGCACCATCTCCTACAATAAATTCGCCACTTGTGCCTTGATGGCTGCCCGAGAATCGTATACAACTTTGTATTCACTCAACTCCACCACCCATTTCACCAGCCTTTCAGACACGTTTGGGTTATCAGAACCGGCTTTAGGGCTAGGTTAATGCGTACCTTCACCTTGTGACTCAAAAAATATGACTGCAATTTCCTTGTTGTGCGAATTAGCACAAGACCTCATTTCTCTAGCTCAGAATAATTCAACTCGGCACCACGCATCATTCTGCTAATATAATAGATAGGTTTCTGGATACCTACATCCTCTCTGATGAGCACCGAGCTCACGACGACCTCTCCGACCGATATATACAAGATCAGGTCTTCTCCCGGCATCAGCTTAGTTAACAGTGGTATCTCAGCTAAATATTCTTTCAGCTTATCAAACGCTTCTGCGGCCTCCTTAATCCATTCGAACTTGGACCCTTTCCTGAGTGCCCTAAAAAAGGGGACACCCTTTTCTGCCGACCTAGAAATAAAACGATTAAGACCTGCAATTCGACCTGTGAGCACCTGTACATCCCGCACCGTTCGAGGATGTGGCATCTCCAAAACAGCCCGCACCTTCTCTGGGTTAACCTCGATGCCTCTCTCCGTCGCCATGTATCCCAGAAATTCTCTAGATCGCACCCCAAACGTACACTTCTTTGGACTGAGCTTCATCCCGTATTGTCTTAGTATAAGAACAGTTTTCCTCAAGTCCTCCACATGGGATTCTGCTTTCTTACTCTCTACCAGCATATTATCGACGTAAACCTCCATAGTGGACCCCAACAGGTCCTTGAACATTCTATCTACCAACTTCTGATAGGTCGCCCCTGCGTTTTTCAGACCAAAGGGCATAGACACAAAATAATACGTTCCCATTGCAATAACAAAGCTCACCTTGGGTTGATCCTCCTATGCAAGAGGTATTTGGTGATACCCTTATGAAGCGTCCATCATACTTAATAACTCACACCCTGAGGTTGAGTCCACTAACTGATCAACTCGCGACAGAGGATAATGATCCTTTGGACACGCTTTATTTAAATCACAAAAATCCATGCACATCCTCCACCTCTGCCCCAGTTTAGGTACCATTACAACATTAGTTAAGTATTCTGGAAATTGGATTTCTCGGATGTGGCCTGCTTTAAACAATTTCAGCACCTCCTCTTCAATTATCTTGTCTAGTTCAGGCCCAAAATGCCTTCTTTTTTGCTTGACCGACCTCGCCTTCGGATCTGCATTCAGATGATGTTGCACGACCTCCGAGGACACCCCTGTCATTTCTCCATCCCCAAAGGCAAAAACGTCCCGAAATTCCCTCAGTAATTTTATCAGCTCCTCTCTTAGTGTTTCTTCCATCAAGGTTCCAGATTCTGAATCACTGGCTCTTCTTGGGGAGGTGTCAGTTCGTCTTTTGTTTGCTCTCTAATTGGTTTCCACCATCTTGCCATTTTTCTTTGATTTGTTCGATCCAGGACCGAAATCCAAGATCTTAGATTGCATGTTTCTCTCTTTCATACTGCGTTTGCAAACTTTCTCACGTCTTTTACTCAAGGACTCGATGTCCCTCTTTCCCACAGACGGAGCCACTTGATAAAACCAAAAAGACCGGCTACCAAGAATAGGGGGTACTAACCTCATATCTGAGATCAGCGACCTGAATAGCTTCCAATTACGTCACAACGACCTGATTGATCTCCAAAAAGCCTACTGGCGACCTAACCGATCCTGCAAAATAACACCCTCAGCCAAGGCGGTGGATGGCCCGGCGAAGGTCCTTCGATGATTAAGATAGTGTTAGAGATATTTTTGAGAGCTCAAAGTTTGATTAAAGCAACTTAAAATAAAGAGAGGCGTGCACCCCTTTTATATAGGCAAGAGAAGTGTTCCCCAAGATAGGGTTACCTTCTCCCACTATAATTCTATAAATACCACAACCGACTTAGAATTATGATTTCTCCTATATGCTAATTTCCCATAAATAACAGATCTCTCGCTTAAATTATCCAAATAGGCCTGAGCCTGTGATTCTTTTAATACAGTATGCTAGGACCCCAAAATACCATCCATATTAGCTCATTCGAGCCTAATATTTACAAAGCCCATGACCGAGCTACCAGATAATGCCAAGCTAATAAAATCATAAGAGGTCGCGACCCTATATGAAAGCTCACCCTCATACTTCAGGTCGCTACTCTCAAAATCATCTCGTCCACCTCTTAGAAAGAATGCTAATTTCGAGAAATGAGGTCGCTTAGCATAAATACCAACATATACCATACATGAATATTTGGTATCGTATCACATACATTTAATGCAGATTGTTTTAATTCTGTATCGTGTTAATTCTGTTGTTAGTAACACTAGACTTAATATCTATTTATTGATACTTATTTAATAACAATAGACCTGCACAAATTTACAGCACGGTTGAAAGAATAAGCGAACTAAAAACAACTCACTCAAGAGGAAAAAAAAGGAGAATTAGTTCTCTTCAACCGGTCACTTCAGCGATGCCACCCACTAATAGTAGTTCCGCTCTCTACCCACGCATTACGTGGCTCTATGTCGTCAAAATTCTAATCCAAAATAAAATCTTCATTATTTAAATTGAATTTTAAATTTTAATACATACTCAATGTTGTAGGATCGCAAAATTAAGAATTTAAATTTAAATTTAAGTCATTTTGAAGACTAAACCTTAAATATTAATTGTACTTAAAGCCATCCATTTGGGATGATATCAAAGCTTCGCAAACTTTAATTAAGATTTGAGGTTGCTTTCATGAATAATGGAGGCCGTATAATTTTATTTTCGTAAACTTGAGGTGGTCCCATCTCTATTCTTGATGGCCCAAACCTTGGTTGCATCACATTATTTTATAATCTAGATTTCTTAAATCAACTATTTAAAAAACGCATACGAGTATGATAAATCCAATCATATTGGACATTAAATTATAGAATCTTATTGAGATTCTTATAAATATTTACAACCAATCATATTGGTCCATTACGACTAAATCATAACTCATAGATATATGACTATTATCATGAAATAACTAAAAATATATCTAATTACTTTAATACTATAGTGTAGTTTTCAAGAACATATGGAGACCATTTCCGAAGTCTATACCAGTGTTTGTACGCAATCAACAAAGTCTCGCATGGTGGGAGATCTATATTCCCTATATAATGGAAGTAGAGTGTTGAATGGGAGTCTTTGGTATTATGTAGACTTTTTGGCTGTAAAGAAAACATTTATCTAAGCATCTCAAAACAAGTATTTAAGCATCTAAATCTATAGAGACCATTTCTGTTTCTGTTCACTAGTAAGACTTACGGCGTTTTCTTCTTCTTCTCAACTTCAGCATTGTCCATGTATGTTGTATATGCAGTTCTCGATTATGCTTCTCCTCCCGATCACCATGTTCCACTTCCTCGTCCTCATGTGCACATTTTTGATATTCACTTTTATCAGATTAGTGTATTCTTTTATGGACACTTGTACCCCGAACTGATTGTCCATCCTATAAGAAAACTTGACTATTATCATCTTACCTTTTGGGACACCCAGTGCACGAGAAGCTTGACGGGTGTTTTTTACATATTTCTACACTTCCTCTCGGATTTTTGAATGCTACATTCTTCACCTCATAGGTAGCAGTCTACCAAATCTTCAAATATCACGACAAACCTCAGAGATTCTACAATCAAACTAGCCACCAAGAGCATCCCGAAATCCAATTTGTTGGTGTCATTCGGATGATCGATTATCTTTAGCACAAACTCGATTTAGATTAACTTTTCCAACTCTTAGAGAATCGAGGGAAAGATCCAGTGAGACTAAAAGAACAGCACCACTTAGCATGTCTGATCATCGAGGAATATTTTGTGTTGAACAGCAATACCATGTATCAGTGATTTTCCGCGATTTCCTATCGTGCACATGCCACTCATTGAGCCACTCACCGACTTTCACATGAATCCCTGGGTAGGAATCGTCGCACACAAATTTTATTGTTATCTTGTCCTCCATATTGGACATTAAAACATTGAATCTTAATGTTTTTTTTTTTGTTTTTTTTTTGTAGATTAATTGGTGTTCATGACAACTATCAAGAATGCATACTACAGTTCCAATTATTAACTTCACTTATATTTTATATACAACTGTCGCACACATTTGATGCAGATTGTGGAGGTGCTGAGTATGCGCGTGATAAGCGTGTCGTGTTATTATTTTCCCTAAAAAGGAAGACGCGTATTTAACGAGCAACCCCCGATCCTCGTGGTTCTATGACATCGTGACGCACCTCGTGCCGCCTTCACATCGAGACGCACCTCGTGGATTGAATTTTAAATTTTAATAACAAACTTAAGAACTAAAAGTTAAAATATGAATAAGTCCAATTATATTGGACATTTAAGTATCGAGTCTTATTGGGATTCTTTTGAACATGCAAGATCTAAATTGGTTACGACCAATTATATTTGTCCAATATGAAAGACTGTCATCATGAATAAATAAAAATAAAAATATATATAACTACTTTAATACTATAGTGTATCATTTAAGAACACTATGGAGGCCATTCCCATAATCTATTCCAGTGTTCATCCGTCCCTGCTTCCAGCATTCGGTGGGAAAGGGTATTATGGAATYAAGGTGCACAAAGCAGTCATTGCTTCTGGAGCAAGTATAATAACTCTAATGATTAAATATACCCACACAATTTAACAAAGAAATAAAGATTTATTATTG
>BMAC01000781.1:312738-342548 GCA_014905375.1 Phtheirospermum japonicum
CTGGCCTTAGATCTAATATTTTACAGTGCAATTATATGTCCAGGTTCATTGTACTTTTTACACAGTACTGAAGTGCTAAAATCAGTCAAGTTTTTTTTAATTTAATTATATATATATATTTTTTACGTTTTAAAACATGCAATATTTATCTTAAATGGTAGATCTTGAGAATGTGATTAATTTGATATATATTTCATTCAAAACGAATAAAATTTGAAAAAGTTATGGTTTGTTGAAAATTGAGTTTAATTTCAAATTTTTGAATTTGCAGTTTATAGACGAAATTTGCGATACTTTTTGTATACAATCGTAGTGTTTTTTTTTCTTAATCTATAATGCTTTCCAAAGAACAATGTAGTACTCTTTGTAAACGTTGATATATGTCCAAAATACCATTTTTAATTAATTAATGCATTTTTTACATTATTACAATGCTGACATGTCATGATCTCAACCATCAAGATTATCCAATCTAATGTCAAGATGAGTCCCTAGGTTCACATATAATGACGGGTTCTCATTTGAAACCAACCCTATCTCTCTTTCTCTCTCTCTCTCTCTCTATATATATATATATATATGAGAGATTCTTTGGTGCCGTGACTATATCATTCTTCACTTAATTATAACCATTAGATCATTCAGAGGATAAGTAGTGGGGTAGATCAATGGACGTGACTATATCATTCTTCATTTAATTATAACCATTAGATCATTTCAGGGGATAAGTAGTAGGGTAGATCAATGGATGTAACTGCAGGGGGTGGGGCGGCATGATACCTGCACAACACCGTAATCATTTCATATATATATATATATATATAGGATTAGGTTCAAATGAGAACCATGTTCCTATATGTGAACCTAGGGTCAATTATGGGCCTTAAATCTAATTAAATAGATGGATCAGATTTTTTGTGTATTTCCTAATTTAATTAAAAGCATTAGAATTGCATAATAAAAACACTACTGCTGTATATAACTAAAAATATTAATAAAGTATTGTGATTGTATAATAAAAGCACAACTGATATATAATAAAAGTACTAGTTCGCAGGTTCGCATATAATGACATGGTTCCATCATTAATTAGTATTAAAAATATGTGTTTGAACGTTGAAATTCTTAATTATATTTATTGTATTTAATTCTTATCTAAATTATGTTAATGATCATTTTATATATTTTTTTTTCATTTCTTAAAAATTTATAGCTTTTTATTTTGTACACTGTTTTTATGTATAATATATAAAATTAATTATCTTTTGACAATATTCGATTTGACATCTATAATCATCTATATAATACTAAGTTTAATATTTATCTATTTATATCATATAAACAGTGTCAGATAAGTTTATAAGATATTTCATGAATAAAATATGGATATATAATTTCAAGATAATTTGAGTACAAAATATTATAAAGTAATTAATTAGAAAATATAATAAATTTAATTTTTGAAATAACAGTTACATTTATCTAAATAATTTTCTGATCTTAGATAAACTTCTTAATTATAAACATCATTAATTCTTTTTAACACACACACACATACCTGCTGTTGGAAATATTTCACGAGACACGGACTTGATCGCTAATCATTTCTTTCAACCGGAAGGAGATTTGTCAGTGATCGATTTCTAGGTTTCGTCGTAAACCCTGGCAATACCCGTTAACAGTAAAAGAAATCCCCGAACTAAAAGAAGTTGAGGATATAGAGATTTTCCCAACGACTAATGAACATGGATAGTTTATCTTTTTACACTCATTATTAATTTTGTATATAGGATTGTTGTAACTATGGTCCGGCCCAACTAGCTCGATATTCTCTTGTATTTATACGTCATTCGCTATCAATGAAGTTATGTTGGTCTCTATTATTCATTCTAAACATGGTATTAGAGCGATTGAGACTCTAACGAGCAAACCCTATTATTTTTCACCTGTCGCCCGTCCTCTTTTTTTTTTTTTTCCAAATCGATCCCAGCCGCCATAGTCAATCATGTCTACTGGTTCCTCCAATACCACCACCACTCCCGAAGCCGTCGAGTCCTCCCCCCTTGTTCAAATAAATGCTGCTACACACCTTACCCTTCGTCTCACCACCACCAACTACGTCTCATGGAAACTACAATTTACGTCGTTGTTCTTTGGTCTGGATCTCATAGGTTTTCTCGATGGCTCAGCCATGGCTCCTCTTACTACTCTTGCCATAGGCACCGAGCAATCCCCCAACCCCGCGTATATACGCTGGAAACGTCAAGATCAATTAATCCTTCACGGAATTTTGGCCTTGCTTACTAAGGCTGTTATCCCGCTCATCGCCTCCGCCACATCATCCTCTGACGCTTGGACCCGCCTCAATCGGATCTTCTCTAAGCGACCTCAATCTCACATTATCCATCTTAAAGATAAGCTCTCGTCAATTCAACGCGGCACTCTGCCAATTTCTGATTTCTTACTATAAATTAAGACATTTCGGATGAATTATCTACTCTTGGTGCTCCACTAAGCGATGATGATCTATTAATATATTGCACGCGTGGTCTTGGCCCCGCTTACAAAGAAGTTATCGCTGCCCTCCGCACTTGAGACACCCCGGCTCCGTTCGAAGAGCTTTTTGATAAATTGATCGACCATGAGACATATCTCCATGACTCAGATTAATCCGCTGCTCCTATATTTCCATCTGTTCACTACACTGCTGCATCTACACAGCCACAGCCCCTGGCCGCCAGCCGTCCTTCGCGTGGCAATACCTATATATTATTTTTGTATTTCGTTGGGCTAACTGTGAACAGGCTTGTTTTATATCTCATTTACGCTTGTGTACCTTATTTACCCTAGATGACCCACGTAAATTAGTTTCCCTCTGGTGTTTCAAACTTGCGTAAGTTGTTTCCAGTCTGCTTTAGTGGTAGCGAAGCTTCATGGGTGGCCAATAGCAGCTCTACTCCCTCAGTATAAAAATGTCTCTGCAAGTAACTTGCCTCAATCTGCTGCTGCGGGTTATGGCGGCGGTGGTGCCTTTGGAAACACGACGATGGTACTTGAAAATTTCCAGATGAATCAACCTGCTTTGATGCACCTTCGTTTGGGACAAATTTAAGTTATGATGATGTTTTGAGTTCTCAGTACAAGGATATTAGTCACTTGGTCTCCCTTCAGCAACAGCAGGTATGTTGCTTTTTTTTTTTCTTTCCTTCATATTTCTTAAATTATATTTATTTCTATTATTCAAATTGCATCAAATTGCATCCTCGATATGTGGAGTTTGATGAGCAGTTACGAGTCTCAAGGGGTTGTATTTGTAATAATACTTTTAAAGGGGATTGTAATTCTGAAATATTTTTTGCTTGGGGATGATTACAAAAACTACTGATGTTTGGCTAAATTAAAAAAAAATAATAAAAAAAATAAAATAAAAAATCCATCCAACTTTGAACATTACAAACTGCCATCAGCGAAGTTAATGGAAAGTGCCGACGATATAATCAACTCCCTCAACTTTTCTATATATTACAAATAACCCAAAATTTTCATCTTACATTTGACAATTACTTAAACCAACTTTATTTTGTGTATCGTTGCGTCATCCACCATTGTCTGTGGGTAGGTCATTTAGTGATTTCAGTTCTCTTTACCATTTCAAGAGAAGTATTAGGAAGATCGAAAGATAGACACGCACACCAACATTGAGGAACAACTATCTGATGTTCGTTTGTTGTTATCTCCTCACGCACAAGTCCGTGTGTGCGCTCTAGTGGGTATGTACTTTCTTGATAAGTTTCTCGACTTGAAAAAAAAAACACTTATGTCAAATGGAGAACTACATATATATGGTTGTGTTTTTTTTTTCTCTTTGTTTAATAGGCCTTTAAAGTATTTTCTTTGTTTTTAGTCTCCAATTCGTACAAATTAGATTTTTTTTAAATTTATATTGATGTAGATAAGTTTAGAATGTGGTTGTGATTTATTACTTGTTGAGATTACTCCATGAGTTATGCAGAGTGTAGCGAGCGCATAAACTAATTTGCATAAAAGTAATTGGTTTAGCTCTTTAAAGGGCTTCGAAGTTCTTTTCTTTCTCCAGAATATAAAGTCAAATATAAAGTGTGACTGTTGTTGTGTAGCAATTATTAATTTTATATAGTGATTATATTTGGCTCTAAAATATTTAAATTCTTAAAGTGGTTTGTTGAAATTATTTCAGGTTCATGCAGTGATGGAACAAAAGGTGAATTTGGGCGTCATTTGAGTTCTCGACTATGTTCTCAACCACATTTGAACGAAGAATGTAAATTTTTTTTTTGCCTTTTAGTTTAGGGAATGAATTTATTTATGACATTGTACATTTCTGTTTAGAATAGATATATATATTAGAAAATATTTTTGCCTTCTATTGCTTAGAATATCTCGTGATTTGTAAATTTGCATATTAGAATATTTGTAAATTTGAAGGCTAGTTATGAATATTATAATAAAATATAAATGTAAAAAAAATAAATTATTATTATTATTTTTCAAAATGGCACTTTTTGTGGGAGTTAATATTACAACTTGTACTGTCATATAATGATTACAATCTTGTCACTTAAACTAAATCAATTGTGATGATTGGCTCATCACCATATAAACTCATCTAGTGACATTGAATTTTATCACTGTATGTACCCCTTAGATCATCATCGAACATATATCTTTTGTGATGATTATAATATTCGTCATATATTGGTAATTCTTTTGTGATAAAATATTTCGTCACCTTTAATAGTAAATGGTGACACAATGGTTTGTCATTGTAAGTATAGATGTTCAGTGACGGTCAATATTGCGTCACTATAAAATAGATCTATCGTGACGAATTACATTATATTTGGAAATTGTTTAATACATATTATGACAAAATGAGCGTCATAATAACTCAATAAAAATTGTCACCGTAGTTATGTTTGTCACGGAAAGTCAAATGTTTTGATGACAAATTAAGTATTCGTCATTGAAAATGTTAACATACGGTGACAAAACCGATCTTTTGATGACAATTTTTCAACCACTTACATGACAAATTCAGCGTCACCAAATACAATCGTCTAGGATGACAATTTACATCATCGTCATCAAAACCGAACATTTAGTGACACGCTTGAAAAAATTGTCACTTTCACCTATGGTGACACTCATACCATGACAACCGCTGTGACGCTCATGTTTCGTCACCGTTTCTCTTCAGTGACGAAAAAATAGACTTTTAATTACGAAACGTATCGGCCATCGAACATCAAATTTCTTGTAGTGGTACATGAAAAACTCGAACTTGGTCACGTGAAAACCTCTCTCGTAGAAAATGGATATCCATTTCAATATGTTTTGTTCGTTGATGTTGAACTGGATTGCCCGACAAATAAATAGCATTACATTGTCATAGTATACCAGAGTAGCTTTCTTAATTAGATAATGAAACTCTAAGAGAAGATTTTGAATCCAACATGATCAGGACACCACATTTTCCACCCCACGATACTCGGCCTCGACACTTGAAACAGATAATGTGAGTTGACGTTTAGAAGACCATGATATCAAGTTGTCACCTAAAACATACAATAACGAGATGTAGACCTCCTTTTATCAGGGTACCCACCCCAATCCGCATTGTTGTAGGATACTAAAGTAGAAATAGAATATGGACACAATTCGTAATCCAAAGAACCCTGAACATACCCAATAACCCGTTTAAGGGCAGACATATAATCAACCCTTGGATCATGCATATGTAGGCACACCTATTGGACGGCATAAGAGATATCCAGCCTGGTGAAAGTGAGATATTGTAGAGCCCCTACAAGACTCCGATACAGAGTAAGATCATCAAATGTAGTACTTGAAGTAGCACTAACCTTGGACTTGGGGTCAACTTGAGTAGAAAATGGTTTACAGGATGACATTCCTGCACGCTCAATTATATCTTCTGCGTATTTGCATTGTGAAAGGAACATACCTCCCTTATGTTGAAACACCGAAATACCCAATTTTTTTTAAAGGAACCAGATCCTTCATAGCAAATTCAGAACTAAGAAGATCTATAATTGAGCACCGAAGAGCATGAGAAGAAGTAGCAAGAATAATATTATTAACATATAATAAAATGTAATCCATATATGGACCCTTGATGTAAATGAACAATGAGTTGTCACATCTGCTATTAGTAAAACCAATAGACATAACAAAATCAGCAAAACGTCTTATAATGGTCCATTATGAATTCCCTCCTATTATCACATTGCGCAGTTTTATTGGGTAATAATATGAGCTTAAACCGTCAAGAAATTTTCAAAAACCTCTGACTTATGACCCAAAGGAGACGTCCATAAATAATTCAAGAAATCATCCAATAATAACACGTAATATCTATGCCCTGAAGAACTCAGAACATGAGAGGCCCAAACATCACTATGAATTATATCAAAAGGAAGAAATGTTCTCGAATTAGAAGACATATAAGACAACTTAATTTGTTTCTCAAAACACACAAGAATGACTCATACTAGATGTAGAGATACGATTATAATCAATGCTATTATTGAACCTAAAAGCATCTAAAACATGTGCACCTGGATGATCCAGATGATCATGCCAAAGTGAGGAAGTGATTGCTACAAAGGTTGATGGAGTAGCTTGATTGTGTTTATATTTGAGAGGATAAAGGTCACCCTGACTGTCATATCTCAAGAGAGGGATCCCTGTCCAAAAATCTTTCACGCAAAAACAAAAAGGATCAAATTCAACTAACACGGAATTATCATTAGTGAATTTCCTAACATATAAGATTTTGGATTATTTTGGGAACATGGACATTATTTAATTACAAGGGAGGATTAGGGGTGGGCAAACATGTATGACCATAACCATGAAAAGGAATTGAATTTCCATTTCCAACAACAATACCAGTATTTGCTCAAATTAAAATAAGACTAGAGATTACCGTTTGAGGATGTCATATGTGATGTTGCACCGGTGTCCATATACCATGATGAATCGGGCGGATTTAGAGTCATCGTATGCATAGCCGATGCAATATCTATACTGTAAATTGAGTACAAACTAAATCCTTAATATCATTATATCTCTAGTTATGGAACCTCTAGTTCGGAAAAATTGTAGTGTAAAGAGAACAACTATAACAGATCTATTATTATATCACTAGTCATGGAACTTCTAGTTTGGAAACGTTGTACTTTAAAGAGAACAACTATAATAGATATCTAAAGAATCTAAAGTAGCAAAACAAATATTAAGCATCTCAAAATGTATATCTAAGCATCTGTAAGGGCTGGTTCTACTTTTGCTCACCAGTAAGACTTATGCATTTTCTTCTTCTTCTCAACTTAAGCATTATCCTTTTTAGTTGTATCTCTAGCTCTTCCTCACTGACAACCCGATCACTAAGTTCTACTTCCTCATTCTCACGTGCACGTTTCTGTTTTTTTTTTCCTCATACTAGTGTATGCCTTGATGAACCTCTTATACCTCGGAACTAATTGTCCGGAATACAAGAAAGCTTAACAATTATCATCTTACTTTATGGAATATGTAGCGCACGAGAAGCTTGATGATTGTTCTTTACATATTTTTGCACTTCCTCGAGGATTTAAGGCTCCATCATAGGGAGCTCCTTGAAATTCTCAGTGATAACAAAATATTCACTAAAGGAATGAATGTTACATTCTTCACCCCATACGTAACACTCTATCAAATATTCTAGGATCACGTCGAACCTCAAAAATACCGCGATCATACTAGTCACCAAGAGCATCCCAAAAGCATTGATGTCATCCACATGATCAATAATCTTTCGCATAGCCTTAGTTAGTTTCACTTTTCCAACTTGAAAGAATTGAGAGAAAGATATAGAGGCTCACTGAGATACCAACACCACTTAACATGCGTGATCATCTCGGAATATTTTACATTAAATGTGTATACCTTGAATTAATGACTTCTCGTGACTTCTTGCCGTACAGGTGCCACTCACTGATCGACTCACCAACTTTCACATGAATTCCTATGAGGTAGGAATTATAGCACCCAATGTTTATGGTTATCTTGTCCTCCATATTTGACATTAAAGAATCAAATCTTATTGAGGTTCTTATGAACATGAAAGATATAAATTGCTTACAACCAATCTTATTGCATCAAAAATTAATAAATCTTTAAGTCATAGATATAAAAGACAATTTTTGTGTAATAATTAAAAATTTTCAGTTAAGAGATTAATTACTTTTGATCAAGGAATTATGAAACTTTCTTTTTCTTGTTTTGAGAGTAAAAACATGCAAAATGATCTTAATATATAAACGAGATAGGGAGAATAAGCGTACTAAAAAAGAACTCACTTAAGAAAAAAGAAAGAATTCTCTTCACCCTCTCACTTTGTCCACCCATTCACAGCAGTGTCGCGCTGCCCACTCATTCTGGCGTGACCCTTTATTGTCAAAATCTTAATTCAAAACTCACAATCATGAACCTGGATTAAATAATAAGTTTTAATACAAACTAATCGTTGTAGGATCGCAAAATTAAGAATTAAATTAAATTTTTTGCAAAATACTAAACCTTGAATATTAATTCTACTTAAAGCCATTAGTTTGCGATGAAATCAAAGCATCGCAAACTTTAGCAAACTTTCATTTAAATCTAGGTTACTTTTGTCAATAATGGAGGTCGTATAATTCCATTTTCATAAACTCAAGGTGATCCGATCCCGATTCTTGATGGACCAAACTATGGTTGCATCATATTATTTTATCATTTAAGTTTCATAAATAATCTATTTAAAAAACTCATACAAATATGATAAGTCAAATCATAAATGACATTAAATTATCTAATTTCATTGCTATGAACATGCAAGATCCTAATTGTTTACAACCAATCATATTGGTCCATTACTATTATCATGGAATAACTAAAAATATATCTAAGTACTTTAATATTATAATGCAACATTTAAAAATAAATTGGAAACTATTTATAAAGTTTATTAGTATTCTTATGATATCAAAACAATTTCGCATGTTAGGATATATATATATACTCTATCCAATGGAGATTTGGAAGTAGAGAGTTGAAGAAACTAGTTAGTGTTATGTTTGGTATTATATAGACTTCTTGGATTTTATTATGTTTGGTTTTTATATTTATCTATGGCTATGTGCACTGAGTATAAATCTAAAAATTTAAATATTATTATATCTCTGCTCATAGAACTTCTAATTCAAAAAAGAAATTCTATCGTAAAGAAAACAACTATAATAGATATATTATTATATCTCTGGTCATGTAACTTCTAGTTTGGGAAAATTGTACTGTAAAGAGAACAACTATAATGGATATCAAAAGCATCTAAAGTGGAAAAGAAAATAACTAAGCATATCAAAAAAGATATCTAAACATCAAAATCTAAGATTTCTTCTTCTTCTTCTTCTTCTTCTTCTTCTTCTTCTTCTTCTTTCTTAACTTTAGTTGTCCTTCTCAGTTGTATCTGCAGCTCTTCCTCGCCGACAACTCAATCATTATGTTCCACATCCTCATCCTCATCCTCAGGTGCATATATCTGGTTTTCATTTTCATAATACCATTTTATGGCTTTGATGAATCTCTCGTACCTCGATATAAAGAAATGTGCAGTAAACATAAGCAGCAGCACAACAAAAGCTGAAACCTTTTGTGCTGAAAACAAAATGTTTGTTAGATAGGGTTTGAACTTCATTAATGCATAAGAAATACAACACACACCCTTACTATATATAGGGTGGCTCATGAAAAATACCTAAGAATGCAAAATACACATGTCATCATATCAATAGGTGTAACCAAACCCTAGAACTCTAACGGTAGCTAGCAAACGGAGCTATAGCTTGACAGCTAATAAAAACAAACACAAATAAACGACATATAAGTGAGAGGCTCTGGTGTGCTCCTGTGCATGGGACTGCATGGACATGCAGCTGATCAGACCCTTCCTTTTACAGGCTCCCTCAATTAGAGCGAGGTGCAGGGTACAATCATCAACTTTTCCCTTCACCGAGTGAAAGATTGGTTGGACAGAGGTTTGGTAAAAATATATGCAACTTGATCAAAGGATGGCACATGTTGAGCTTTAATAATCTGGTCACCAACCTTCTCCTTGACAAAATGTAGATCAATTTCCAAATGTTTCATTCTTGAATGGTGTACTGGATTCTTGGCAAATGAAACTGCACTTAAATTATCCACCCACACTATTGAGGTTGAGCCAGAGGTATTTTCAGCTCCTTGAAGAGTGATTGAAGCCATATTAGATCACAAGTCACTTTTGCTAATACTCTGAATTCAGCCTTAGTGCTACTTCTTGAGACAACTGTCTATTTCTTTGAGCTCCATGTGATTAAATTGCCTCCCATGTAAATACAAAAACCTGAAGTAGACCTTCTATCATCAGGATCACTAGCCCAGTCAGCATCTGTAAAAGACACAAGTTGAGTAGATGGTGAGGCTATTAATCTAAGTCCATAATCAATTGTTCCTGCAAGGTATCTGAAAATTGTCTTCATTGCTTTCCAATGCCTATCAGGAGGTGATTGCATAAATTGGCTAATTTTGTTCACACTATAAGATAATTCAGGTCTGGTGATTGTCACATATTGGAGGTCTCCAACTAAGCTCCTGTAAGTTGATGCATATGAGATAGGGCATCCAACAGTCTTGGACAGGGGAGCATTAGTGATCACAGGTGTAGAAAACCCTTTTGCCCTATCCATGTAAGCTCTTCTCAGTAGGTCCCTGATGTTACCTTCCTGTAATAAAAACAATCCATCTTTTGTGTGTTTGAATTATATTCCAAGGAATAATGTATATTCCCCATGTCTTTCAGTGTGAAGAAACTACCAAGTTCCTGGATAAAACCTTGCACTTCTTCTTTCTGACTACCTGTAATAATGATATAATCAACATAGGACATTATGAACATGCTTGGATTGCTGGTGTGCTTGTAGAACAAACAGCTGTCTGCCTTGGAAGGACTAAAACCCAAGGAATGTAGAATTGAGTTCAGTTTGTTGGACCAAGCCCTGGATGCCTGTTTGAGTCCATATAGTGACTTACTTAACTTACACACAAGCCTATTACTGTTTCCTACCTCAAATCCAGTTGGTTGTGTCATATAAAGGTCTGTTTCCAAATCCCCATTCAGGAAGGCATTTGCCATATCAAGTTGTTTGATGCACCATGATTTAGAGATAGCCAATGACAATATAACTCTAATTGTAGCAGGTCTAACAACTGCACTAAAAGTCTCTGTAAAATCAAAACCTGGTGTTTGTGTGTATCCTTTTGCAACAAGCCTGGCCTTGTATATATCAAGTGAACCATCAACATTTTTCTTGACCTTGTAAATCTACTTGCATCATTAGCTGTTTGTTTGGAGGTAAGGTGCTAAGGGTCCAGGTTTGATTTTTGGAGAGAGCATTGATTCAAGCTTTTGTGTGTGACTACTTATAAATATTTGTCAGAAATCTAATAGCTTGCCGCAAGAGAACGAGATCGCGTATAGGTTGGCAAAGTTAACTCAAGTCGTCTCTCAAGGAACATGCAATCGGAATCTCGAATAGTTTGTTCAATCACAAGTACACGAAAACTTATACAAATTGGGGGGGGGGTGGAGGGTTGGTGTTTGTTTTCATTATCTAAGAACTTAAAGCACTTGAACATTAATTAAAACTATGTAACTCTTACTAAAAAATTTACTAAGAACATGTAAATTGAACCAAGAAAATAATCCAAGCATAAATGATAATTAATTATCTAAACATGAACGATATTAAGCCAATAAAACTGAACTAAATGAAAGATTGTGAATTCAATTATCAAAGGTAACTAAGGTTTGAAACATCAAATAATTCAAGAACAATTATTGAAAAACTATTACGTAATTGCATAAATTAATCTAAGAACCAATTAAAGAGTTTAGAGTACTTATTGAAACTAAGAAATTGCAGTAAATTCTCCAGCTAATCCGGGGAGTTTGCGTAGATCTTGGCCAAAAATGGAATCACGAATAAACGGGGTGGAGCTTGGAACTTGTGACTCTTGAATCTTCGATCTTGATCTTCTATGATGATATGGGATGTGAAGGTGGGTTGTTTTTGATCCAAAGAACCATAAGTAGGGTTATAGTGGTATTCGGTATCCTTTGGGATGGATTAGAGAGGGGTTTATATAGTTTTCCCTTTTCTTGGAGCACAATTTAGGGTAAAAATGCGTTTTCTGGGCAGGTAACGGTTTTACTTAGCGGTATGAGTTACCGCTAACTGTACCATTAACCTTGCAGCCACTTCCCAACGGTGAACTTAGCGGTAATGAGTAACCGTTAAGTTCGCCGCTGACCTCTCTGTCACTTCGTAACGGTGTGACTACCGGTATGAAGATACCGCTAAAGTCACTGTTAACACTCACTTTTGCTACTTCATAGCCGGAAAGCTCGATTCTCGTCTTCTATTACTATAATGTCATTCCTTAAGCGCTGAACTCTTCCGACTATTTAGCTATAAGATGAAAAATAGAGAATAATCACCTATTTGCATCAATTTAGATCATAATACGACAAAATAAGTTGGAAGTACAAATATACGAAATTAAGCTTAAACTACCCAACTTATACCGAAAATAATAAGAAAAACTAACTAAAATACTTACAAAAACAAGGACAAATATGTGCTAATCAACTACCCCACGCTTAATTGTTTTTTTCGTCCTCGAACGAACGATAATTCAAAGAGTAACAAGAATGAAAATAAGCTCAAGTAAAGAGTCGTGTTGTGCTACATAGATAATTTTGAAAATATACATACATGTCACGCAACTTCAAACACTCAACCCTTATTACAGTGTTGCTCCAAAATCAAATTCATGCATCCTCACAAAAGGGTAATATATAGGGTGTACGCTCAAAGCACTCAAGTATTTTCTGCATGGAACGTGTATACACTCAAATCATACAAATACAAGCACAATAAATAAGAACCGAAAATCAATCTCTTTTCAATCGAAAATTAAGTGTGTTATCGAACTAAGAATCGGAAAAGGTATTTTTGGGTTGTAACGTAAGGCTCTTTGGACAGGTGTGGAATATATAAGTCGTGTGGCTAACTCACAATCTAACGTGATCAATAACTCACTAAACCTATTCTAAATACGAAACAAAGTGCTTCACCTTACTCAAAATAAAAACCTCACTTATTCCTCATAACGTAACCTCGAAAATCTAAAACCCGACTTTAGCTCGAACCACTTAACTTTTTAAGAAGCTTATAATACGCTTCCCGATTACAACTCGACTCCTGCCTTTTAAAATTAGGCTCATCAATGAATAAACAATAAACAAAGCCTTAATAAACGCGTAGGGATATCATAACACGGTCCACCATCCATTTCCTTTTTCCTCTTCTTCTTCTTATTCTTCTTCTTTTTTTTTTTAGTTTATTCCCCTTTTATTTATTTTGATGGGTTCTCTTTTTTTCTTTCTTTTTCTTTTTCTTTTTGAAGGATGGTGATCTTTATTACAACAATTCATAAATTTCCTAATAAAATTCCAAAACACTAAATAACCAGCAAAATGGAGAACTCCTACCCCACGCTTTTAATGGGTTGGTAGAGGTCGACTCAATAAAATCACTCAGGTTATAGGCATGGATAATTTGGCTATAATTAGCTCATTCAAAATTTATAGTGGCTAAAATATATGGATATGGCCAGAACTAGGGTTTTTTTTCTGTGACTTAACGTCATTTCAAAAGTCAACTACACACAACGGTTTTAAAATGATATCAAAACAGAACTCATTCAAGCACATGCAAAGATGATAATCACTCAGGCTACTCACTGGCTTTTTGCATGAAAAAGTTTTGAATTGACGCCGCTTTTAAGTTTTTGCAAAATCAATTGCGTCCAAGTACCATCTTACAATATATAAATAATTTTGAGAATTTATGCACTTATACACGCTCAAAGACAAGAACATCAAATCAAACATAGCTAACTTTGACAGACAAGCCAAACAAATACAATTTAGCGTAGGAATAGTAATCAATCACGATAATTATTAATTATTACAGGACATAAAAAGTGAAACTGTAATTGCACTTAATAAAGAAATACAAATCATACTCGACCCTCCCCCTCTCTAGAAATATGGCAATCTCCGAATTTCCCTAAGCATGTATAAAACGAGAGAGGGAAAAGGAAGCTTCCTTGAAAAGTTGAGTCTGTCAAATTGAAGTCGTGCAATCGGCTGTCGTCAAAAGTCTCGTGATTTGAAAATTGTCCTTAAACCAAAAACTCCCAAAACAACAAATAAAAGCAAAATAACAAATAAAAACAAACAATAAAAATAGTGTTTATCAGCAATAATAAATATGGAAAATAACTGCCACGGATCATCAGCAGGCGGCTGAGCAGGAGGCCACTGTCCCATAAATGAGCAAAGTCAGCCGTCATCTTAGTCAGCATCACTCTATTGGCCTCTCTCACCTCTCTTCCTCGGCGAGCTTCCTCACGCCCCAACTGAGCCTCCCCATACCCACGTCGAGCCTCCATAACAGCCATCCGCGCATTCTCGTTCACTTCTCGGGCCTCTTCGAAGGCAAGTCGGGCATCCGTCTTAGCTGCCTGGGCATCATACGCAATGCCGGAGAGTCGATCATAAACGTTATTTTTGAATTCTCTATAATCCGTCAAGTAGGCGTCGAACTCGGGCCGACCCCACTGCGATGACTCCCCAGTCGGACCCATCGGGGGCCCATCTTGTTGTTCATCATCTTCCTTATCCATCGCTTTCTCCTCTTCGCGATCTTCATCGTCCTCGTCCTCCTCACTCTCCTTAACGTACTCCCACAACCGCATTACCGGACGCCTCTCACCCCTCAGTCTCCCGGGCACTCGAACCAAACGCCACTGAAGCGATAGTGCTTGATAGGGATTGGAGGTGTTAGAGTCTCTCGGTGCATATTCGCACACCTCGGCCAGGACAATAATGAACGTTCCATGTGATAGAGGAACCATTGGCTCCCTACTTATCTTCTTCACGTTCTTAAGGTACTTGATGATCAGGGGGAAAATTTGGACGAGTTTCCCCTTCTTCATACAATAAAGGGCGTATAGCTCATCTCTATTTATCAAAGTCGGCTCCTCCTTACCAATCACACACTGGGACAAAAAACCGATATGCGGCGTACAACGCGTTGTCTTTAACCATTGTGAGGGGGAATTGACTCCTCCCCTCATTGCCTGGATATGATATTTCTGCCAAGAAATCCCACTCGTCATAGTTATAATCCCGCTCACGGAACGTCATGCGGCCTTCAAAGCCAAAAACGACCTGGATCATCTCTGGAGTAAAGTGGTACTCCTCGTCCCCGAATCGACACATCAACGTGTTGTTGGCCATGATCTCAAAAGAAGTGTAAAACTCAAGCATCATTAGCTCATAAGTCGGGACGTGTATCCAAGCCATTTGGATACAGTTGAGGTTGTTGATGTATCCGATAAACCTCTCAGCGAAAGCATCGCCCTGGGCTACCTGCTTCATCCAATAGTCAACGTCGATAACCACTGGATTCACAATTTGTCGATCGACTAAGGAATGATAGAGATTGGCCTCGTCGTTTTAAACTTGAACGGCGATCCAATCCTACGTTGCACGTTCCTCCTTGCATTGGTCGATGAAGAGGCCATAGCATTTGGTCGGAATGCGATCTTGAAAACCGTCAAAAATTCTGGATCGGCAGGAAACTTAGCGGAAAGGCCTAATGGTAAGCCCTACCATTACTGTAATCGCTACTACTTAGCGGTAAGCTAGCAGTCACTGTAACCATTACTGATACCGCTAGCATTTCGTCGAACAGGTTATGCGCTGAAAATTTTACCAGCGTTTTCTCAAATAATTCAGACACTATTAATCTAAACTAAACCACCTACAATCCCAACCAAGCATTTCAAAACAAGGTGAAGTTAAGCCACGCTTACCCCCAAAATCACGAAATATCCCGAATTCACACCCTAAAAATAGGTCCCCCGCCGTGTTGTTCCCGGAGTCAGTTTCCTCGATCAGATTCGCTCGAAATTGCTCGGTTTTTCCCTGGTAGCGATAATGCTTTGGTATAGGTAGCGGCATTCCCCTGTTCTAGCGGTTTGAAAAAAAAAGTGACGAATAAACCCAAAAAAATTATTTTTTGTACTTACCTTGGGCTGGGCTTTTGATAAGTTAGCAGTAGGCATAACGGTAAGTGTAACCGCTAGCCATACCGCTAGCTTTCCTTCTAGTGGGTAACAGTGAAACCAGCGGTAATCAAAACCGCTAAGTGACCGTTAACCCTGGATAAACTGCACAATCTCACAAGAAAAATAAAAAACGTTCATGCATAAAAGAAAAGAAATAGATATTAAAAGTGAAGGACGCGGAAGGAAATAAAAAAAAATTATTAATGCTGATTAAGACACTTAGACAACGGAATAAAATTAAAATTTTGATAAAATAAACTAGATAAAATAGGAGGACAATCCTATGACTTGATAAAAAAACATAAATAATTATCTAGTGGCAACGTCCTACGAATCTAAGAGGATCCATAGCACAAGTTCTCTAGTCCGACAATCCTCTTGTTAGCATCCTCCAGACGGTGCTTCCAATATCTTATATTCCACTCATGCACCGCGTTGCCCACTTCAAGATCTTTGATTCGGGCTTCCAACTCTTCGATTCAACGTATGAGCATGAATTTCTCCTCGTGGATGTCATAATTCTCTCGCAGGAGGGCCATCCCATCTATCACTGCCTCTTCTAATTCGACCTCTTTCTTTTTGAGGAGCTTGTCCCTAATGGCGGTCTCGTTTGCTAGCTCAGCTTCGCTCCACAAAAACCAATTATTTTGACTGGATAATTTCTCAATCTTCTCTCTAGCCTTGAGAAGTTCATTTTGAAGCTCGTCTATGGACATGTCAGACTCCTCGAGGTCCTCCCTCCTTCGATTGAAATCACGCCTTGCTCCCTTCAAATCTCTGATGGTGACTTTTAGTTGGGAAATAGTGTTCCTCAACTCCGCACTCACCTCTCCCTATTTCTTCAGATCATCTTGCAGTGCGTCGATCTTGAGGGTGTAATGGATTTTGTCCATCTTGAAATCACCAGTTCGGGCCTTCATCTTCTCGATTTCAGCTTGCATCTTGGCTAACTCTTCATGGTGCTTACTTGTCAACATCCACCTATCTTCATGGTAGTTTCTTGCTTGTGGAATTGGCCTCATGGTGTTGGGAGATTAGGAGAATTGTATTTGTATGGTGTAGTGATGCTTAGAACACAAGAGAATTGTGAAATATAGGGTGCATGGGAGGTGATTTATATAGGAATTATTGGCTCTTGAAAATAGGAGTCCTAGATTTTCCAAATTTTAATTAAGGTAGGAGATATTAAGCTTACCTATTCAATTAAGAACTCTCCTAAGGTAAAAGATCTAGACTCTAAACTCAGCCAAAATTCGTGAAAAAGATTACCATAAAATTACTTACCTATTGGGAATAGAATACCCAAAAATCGCAGTCCAAAACTTTCCAAACTCTGCAAAGTCGGTTCCGATAACGGTCACTTTAGCGGTATGAGTGACCGCTAGCTGTACCGTTGACCTTGCAGCCACTTCATAACGGTCACTTTAGCGGTATTGGTTACCGCTAGTCATACCGTTAGACTCCCAGAATAGGCAAATTCCTTAATTCATTCTGCACATCAACAGCGCGTAAACATACCACAGCAAAATAAAGTAAAACAAACCTAAGAAAAACATAAAATCGAAAAGAAAAATGATACAAGTGCTTGGGTTGCCTCCCAAGAAGCGCATCTTTTAACGTCGCTTGCTCGACGTGAGTTTGTGTGACTAATTTGTACCCGGAGGCGGGTCTACTAACTCCAACATCTCACGATCTTGACTCATTGCATCTCTTTCACGATATAGATTTACTCGGTGTCTGTTAACTTGAAATGTTACATCTTTTTTTTCGTCGTAAAGAGTAACCGCTCCAAATTCGTTGATTTCTTTGATCACAAACGGGCCACTCCATCTTGACTTAATCTTATCTCTTATTGCTTGTTAACTAGTCTTTGATCATGGCGTTTCTTCGTCATCTTCTTTCGCCTCCATGAAATGTCATAGGATTTGTTTCGAATCTCATCAAGCTCGGTCAACTCCAATTTTCTATATTCATCCGCCTCGTCGTAGTTCATGTTCAACTTGCGAATATCCCAATTTGCTCGATGCTCTATTCCAACTGTAGATGGCACGCCTTTCCAAAGACTAGTCGAAAAGGACTCATACCAAGCACTATCTTATAGGCCGTTCGATAGGCCCATAATGCATCAATGAGTTTAACTGCCCAATCCTTCCGACTTGGTCCAACTGTTTTCTCGAGGATAGCCTTCAGCTGATGATTGCTCGTTTTGACTTGTCCAGAAGTTTAAGGGTGGTATGGTGTAGCCAACTTGTGCCAGACTCCATATTTCGCCATCAACCTTGTAAAGGCAGGATTGAAAAAATGACTTCCTCCATCACTTATAATTGATTTCGGCACCCTGAATATACTAAAAATATTTTCTTGGAGAAATTTAAGGACGACCTCCGCATTGGCTCTCCGAGTGGGGATTGCTTCCACCCATTTTGATACGTAGTCAACTCCTACTAGAATATACTCAAAATCTCCACTTTTAGGAAAGGGTCCCATGAATTCTATTCCCCATACGTCAAAAATTTCTACCACTTGATTAGGTACTTGCGGCATTTCATCTCTCTTTCCTATGTTACTGGTTCTTTGGCAATTGTCGCATATTTTGCAATATTCGAATGCATCGGCGAATAAACTTGGCCAATAGAATCCAGCTTGTAACACCTTAAATGCCGTCTTTTGAGCTCCAAAATGCCCTCCATGGTCATGAAAAAATTGCAAAATGCTCCCCATTTCATCATTTGGAATGCATCTTCTGTTGAGCCCATCTTTACAGTGTTTGAACACATAGGGCTCCTCCCAAAAGTATTCCTTGCATTTACTTAGAAATCTCTTCCTTCCTTGGTAGGATAAATGGTTAGGTATAATTTTGAAAGCAATAAAATCTACAATATCAACATACCAAGGAGTAGTTAATTGTTCAACATTAAACGCGTTCTCATAAGGAAACAAATCATTAATCATGAGTTTTTCACCTTCGTTTTCCTCAATTATCATCCTAGATAAGTGATCAGCTACAACGTTTTCACATCCTCGCCTATCCTTAATTTCCACGTCAAATTCTTGTAGCAATAATATCCACCTAATAAGACGTGGTTTACTTTGAGGTTTAGAAAATAAATGACGCAGTGCAGCATGATCCGTATGTACGATTACTTTTGTCCAACTATATAGGATCTAAACTTGTCAAGTGAAAATACAACTGCCAATAATTCTTTTTCAGTCGTGGTGTAATTACGTTGGGTGTCGTTTAGCATATAACTAGAATAATAAATAACCCTAAGCAATTTATCCACATGTTACCCTAAAACGGACCCCACCGCTTCATTAGAAGCATCACACATTATTTCAAAAAATAAGTTCAATCAGGGGCAACAACTACAGGAGCAGAAGTTAGACTCTCTTTAAGTTCGGTAAATGCACTCATACATTCTTCATTAAAAACAAAAGGAGTGTCTAAAGTCAACAGTTTGCAAAGTGGACGACTAATTTTTGAAAAATCTTTAATAAAACGTCTATAAAAACCTGCATGACCAAGAAAACTCCTAATTCCCTTAATATTTTGAGGGGGAGGGAGGGTTTCGATTACATCAATTTTAGCTTTATCAACCTCCAACCCCTTTTTAGAAACAACATGACCTAGAACAGTATCACTTTTCACCATAAAATGGGATTTTTCCCAACTCAATGTAAGATTCTTCTCGATGCAACGTTCCAAAACCTTAGATAAATTAGATAAATAATTTTCGAAAGGTAAAAGTGCCAAAAGAGCATGTGAACGTTGTCTTGCTTTGATCTTCCAGAGCGATGGCTACTTGGTAATAGCCCAAAAGGCCATCCAAAAAGCAATAAAATTCGTGTCCGGCAAGCTTGTCGAGAAGTTGGTCTATGAATGGCAGAGGAAAGTGATCCTTGCGAGTGGCTGGATTTAACTTCCTATAATCGATACACATGCGCCATCCAGTAGTCAGCCGTGTTGGAACTATCTCGCCTTTGTCGTTTTCGGTTATGGTGTTGCCTCCTTTCTTTGGAACCACATGGATTGGGCTCACCCATTTACTGTCAGAAATAGCAAAAATAATTCCTTCGTCTTTAAGTTAAAAAATTTCCTTTTTGACCACCTCATAAAGCGTTGGTGTCAGTTTTCTTTGACTGTACCTAACAGGCTTGGCGTCGGGTTCTAGCTCGATTCCGTGCATGAAAGTAACATGGCTTATCCCTTTAATATCGTTGATGCTCCATCCTATTGATTCCTTGTGGTTACCCAGCACCGCAATAAATTCTTTTTCTTCGTGTTCCGCCAATGCTGAAAATATGATGAGGGGTTTTGTTTCGTTGGGCTCGAGGAAAACATACTTCAAATAATTTGGCAGTGGTTTCAACTCCACTTTCGGACCAAGTTCAGGTGCATTAGATATTTCGCACAATTCCTCATCGAAATCTTCAACTTCTTCATAATCTTCAGTGACTTCGTTCAAGTCTACTTCCAACATCTCTGCCACCGTGTTTAAAAACTTTGTGTCATCCTCGACACTTAACTCATCTAGCACAGTGATCCCCTTGAGCTGGTGAATACAAGATGCAATAGGATCAATAAACGAAAAATCTTTGTGCATGTACGGAGAAGGAGTGTTGTGGATTTATTTTAGAGAAAATGTGACTGTCTCACCAAAAACAGATAGGGTCATTCTCCCCTTGTGCACGTCAATCAGCGTATGAGAAGTGGACATGAACGGGCGGCCTAGCAAAATAGTATGCTCCGTGCCTTCTTTTGGAACTTTTCCGACATCAAGTATGACAAAATCGACTTGAATTACAAGTTCGCCGAATTGAACTAATACATCTTCAACTATGCTAAGCGGTTGTCTTATTGATCGATCTACCAATTGAAGTCGTGTCATAGTTGGCCTCATTGACCCAAGGTCAAATTTCCTTATATAGTGAGTACGGTATTAAGTTAATTCCTGCACCGATATCGAGCATTCCACGTGCCATTTGCCCATTTCCTAAGGCAATAGTTATGAAAAAACTCCCCGTGTCTTTCTCCTTGTTGGGTAGCGGACACTTGCATATGGCCCTCACCTCCTTGGTTAATTCTACTTGTTGGGTTGTCTCCAATCATCGTTCCCTTGCGACTAACTTCTTGAAAAATTTAACACACGCAGGCATCGTTTTGATTATATCCAAAAGAGGAAGATTAACATTGACGTTTTTAAGCAAATTATAGAGTTCCATGAATTTTTTGTTCTGTTTTGCTAGGCGTAGATGGCTCGGAAAGGGAACCTTGTCTTGAATAGTAGGTGTTAACTACTTCTGTTGCTGATTTGGAGACTTGGTGGAATCGTCGATTGTGGTGGATGGATTTGGAAGCTTCCCTTTTAAGGAACCCGGAATATAAGGATTTGGTGACTTATGCATTTGGTCCACCAGTTTAGGGTTGTCATGCTTTGACGAATCCGTATTTGGAATTTCTTTGACCTCCTCTTCCTTCTCCTCTAATTCGATTCTATTATCTACCTTCTTTCTACTTCGTAAAACATGAACAGCCAAAGCTTGCTCGTCTTGGCTCGATAATTTTCCTTTCTCGTTTTCCACCTTTTCCATAAATGTTTCCATTTGGCCCATCATTGTTTCTAAATTCTTCACACTCTTGGAGAAGTCACTCAAAACCTCTTCCGTCTTATTAACTTGCGTAGTCATATTTGCAAGCCCATCTCTATTTCTGATTGTTTTGGTGACTTAGTTTTGCTGCCAAATTAACAATTGATCGTTCGGCTGTATTGGAGCAGGTGTCGGTCCAGTTGTTGGCGGTTTGTTTGGTGGTAGTGGTGAATTAGTTTGTGTGGGGGCATTGTCTGGGTTTCTAGGGCCCCATTTCAAGTAAGGAGAATTGCATTGTACGTTAAATTTAGCTGGAGCTCTGTGCTCATAAGTTGGTAGGTCTTAGTGGCGCATGTGATCTTTAATGGCATATGCATCGGCTTCGCATTCGTCGTAACACATCATTTTGCACGTATCCACCAAATGTCTCAACGGGTTCGTTGCTTGGCACCTCAGTCGCCTCATTAACTCTTATCTTTCGTGGTCGAGAACTCGTTTGCCTGGACTTCTCGCTCATCTTCTCAAACAACTGCTTGGCTTCCGTGGCAGTTAAATATCCAAAATCTCCCCCAGAAGCTACTTCTACGTTATCTTTGTAGGAGTCCAAAAGCCCTTCGTAGAAAAGTTGATTTACCATTCCTGGAGAGTTGTGATGATGTGGGCAAGCTTGCAATAGTGATTTGATACGTTCCCATGCTTTGTGAAGCAACTCCCCATCTTGCTGAACAACGTTGGCTATTTGTCTCCTAATATGGCCCGTCGTTTGAGCTGAGTAATATTGATTTATGAATTTATCGCTAACCATGGGCCAGTCGATCAGAGATCTCGGTTCTAATGAAAGTAGCCAAGATTTGGCTTTATCTTTCATACAGCTTAGAAAGCACACCATTTGAAGGTTTTCGTGATGAACTCCCGGAGATGGGATCCTACTGACTTCGGTTTAAAATTCCTTGAGGAAAGTTAACGGATCTTCATTGGACAGGCCATTAAATATCGGGAGGTTGTTTCTTATATGAGGTTTCAGCTCAAAGTCTCTTGCAGTTCTACCCAACACAATAGTAGAACTATATGGACCTACTTGAGGAGTCGTGAACTCTCGTTGTCTTGGCTCGTGCGCTACCCTTTGGTGTCTCTCTTGATTATTAGGCCTCGCGTAGTTTCTATTATACTCGTTCCTTTCATTGTAGTGGTTATTAGCAAGTCAGTTGTCAATATGCTCGTCTCCATGGTAAGATCTCTCAGAATAGTCATCTTGGTCGTGGTGGTGGCGGTTTCTATTTCCTCCTCCTCGCTCTTCATTCTGATCCATCATATTTCGTTGAATATTCTCCCAGTACTCTCGAGGTTGTGCCGATCCGTCGGGGTTAATTGGTTCAATTCCGTATTCATTTCTTTGTCGTATAGGTGGGTTCCTTGGTGGTTGATTGTTATCATTATTGTGAGCAGGATTTTCCAGTCTTAATATCGTATCAGGAACCGGATCACAAACAAAATCAGTGGTGGCAGACGATTCACTTTCGGATATATGAGGAGGTCTTGCTTGATTGGAACAATGAATATTATCGATGAATGGTGCAAGTTCGAGTCTAAGTGATCTTCGACCTTGCATACACTTAACAACAAATTAAACGCATCGACTAGAGAAAATAATTATACAAATAGACGGCTTAAAAGAAAATAAAACGAACAAACATATTTTTGAAACCTTTGCTATGTTCCCCGGCAACGGCGCCAATTTTTGATTCAAGCTTTTGTGTGTGCCTACTTATAAATATTTATCAGAAATTTAATAGCTTGCCCGCAAGAGAACGGGATCGCGTGTAGGTTAGCAAAGTTAACTTGAGTCGTCTCTCAAGGAACATGCAATCAGAATCTCGAATAGTTTGTTCAATCACAAGTACACGAAAACTTATACAAATGGGGGGGAGGGTTGGTTGGTTTTTTTTGATTATCTAATAACTAAAAGCACTTGAACATTATTTAAAACTATGTAACTCTTACTAAGCAATTTACTAAGAACATGTAAATTGAACCAAGAAAATAATCCAAGCATAAATGATAAAAAATTATCTAAACATGAACGATATTAAGCCAATAAAACTGAACTAAATGAAAGATTGTGAATTCAATTATCAAAGATAACTAAGGTTTTAAACATCAAATAATTCAAGAACAATTATTGAAAAACTACTACTTAATTGCATAAACTAATCTAAGAAAGCAATTAAAGAGTTTAGAGTACTTATTGAAACTAAGAAATTGCAGTAAATTCTCCAGTTAATCCAGAGAGTTTGCGTAGATCTTGGCCGAAAATCGAATAACGAACTAACGTGGTGGAGCTTGGAACTTGTGACACTTGAATCTTCGATCTTGATCTTCTATGATTATATGGGATGTGAAGGTGTGTTGTTTTTGAGCTAAAGGACCATAAGTAGGGTTGTAGTGGTATTCGGTATCCGTTGGGATGGACTAGAGAGGGGTTTATATAGTTTTCCCTTGTCTTGGAGCACAAGTTTGGGTATAAATGCATTTTCGAGGTAGGTAACGGTAATACTTAGCGGTATGAGTTACCGCTAACTGTACCGTTAAACTTGCAGCCACTTCCCAATGGTGACCTTAGCGGTAAGGAGTAACCGTTAAGTTCGCCGCTGACCTCTCTGTCACTTCGTAACGGTGTGACCAACGGTATGAAGATACTGCTAAAGTCATCATTAACTCTCACTTTTGCTACTACATCGCTGGAAAGCTCAATTCTCTTCTTCTATTACTTTAACGTCATTCCTTAAGCGCTGAACTCTTCTGGCTACTTAGCTATAAGATGAAAAACAGAGAATAATCACCTATTTGCATCAATTTAGATCATAATACGACAAAATAAATAGGAAGTACAAATATACGAAATTAAGCTTAAACTACCCAACTTATACCGAAAACAATAAGAAAAACTAACTAAAATACTAATAAAAACAAGGACAAATATATGCTAATCAAGCATCCAATTCCTCCCGCATTGCATTTCTCCATTCAGGGGTGCTCAAGGCCTCTTTCAAGTTCTTAGGTTCCTTCATAATTCCACATACTTGAAAAACCTTAGGTTTGTAAATTCCAGATTTTGACCTGGTGGTCATGTGATGATTTCTTTGTTCATCCCTTAAAGGTTCTTTCAAATCAGTGTTAGTGGTGACAGCAGGAGGTATATGAATACTATTAATAGGCAAATTCACATAAATTCTATCACTCTGAAGCTCATTGTGGGAGGAGGATGCGGAACTGTGTTCAGGAGTGTGATTGCTGTGTGAGTGATCAGAGGAATGGGATGACTGAGGTGTTTCATGTGTATTAGGTCCAGTGTGAGGAGGTGATGGATGAGATGATATATCTGGAGGGAAGTGATTTGTGTTTTCATTGGTTTGAAGTAAAGTTGTTATATTGGAAGAAGTAAGGTCAGGTCTCAAGGTAGCATTGTCTTTAGTGTTGGTTTCTTTAGAGAAGGGGAATGAGTTTTCATCAAAGATGATATGTCTTGTAATTAGGAGTTTGTTGCTAAGTAATAGAACCCTATAACCCTTATGAGAGCTTCTATAGCCTAGGAAAGTCCCAGCCATGCTTCTGAATTGGATTTTATTAGAGTTGTAAGGTCTCATATAAGGGAAACACTTATAGCCAAACACTATGAGGTGATCAAGGCCAGGTTTGGTTTTGGTGAGAATTTCATGTGGGCTTTTATAACTGAGATGTTTAAAAGGGGTTCTGTTAATCCGATATACAACAGAAGTGAAAGCTGAATCCCAATGCCTTTGAGGAACATGAGAAGTGGCCAAAAGAGCTAAACCTACTTCTATAATGTGTCTATGCTTCCTTTCAGCTAGCCCATTTTGCTCAGGAGAGTAGGGACAAGACATTCTCTGTTTAATCCCATGATCTAGAAAGAATTTGGATAGAGAAATGAATTCCCCTCCACCATCACTTTGGACATCCTTGACATGCTTATTGTACTGAGTTTCAATGAGTTTGTGGAAGTGAACAAAAGCTTGATGTGTGTCAGACTTGTGTTTAAGCAAGTATATCCAAGTATACCTGGAAGCATGATCTATAAAACTAACATAGTAGCTAAAGCCACCAAAAGACTTTGTTGGTGCAGGACCCCATAGTTCAGTGTGAATGAAATCAAACAAGTCATAATTAGATTCAGAATCAGGAAATAGAAGCTTGTAAAATTTTGACTGCAAACAAGGAACACAAAAAGGTAATTTTTTATACACAGAGAATGGTATATTACAATGAGTGAGAGATCTTTTCAAAACATCAAAGGAAGGATGGCCCAAACTATAATGCCAAAGTTCCAAACTTGGCTTATTCTTAACCTCTAAAGAGTTAACAACTACATGGCCTTTATTTGAGAGTCTCTCTGGAGAATAATGTGGTCTTTACTTGGATTTAACAAGATTGAAGCTATAAAGTCCATTCCTAGCAATCCCTTGGAGTAGCACCACTCCTGTTCACTGATCCTTCACAAGACAAACATTGGGATGAAACTCAAAAGAAACATGATTGTCTCTAGCAAATTGGCTTACACTAATTAGGTTTTTTGTTATATGAGGAACATGGAGTAGGTTCTTAAGGACAAAAGACTGAGGAAAAAGAGCTTCAGATGATTGAACTACTGAATTACCATAATGATTGATATTCAAACCTGTGCCATTACCAATTTGAACTTTTTCTGTTCCTTGATATTCAGCTGCTATATTGAGGTTCCCAAGGTCATAGGTGACATGGGTGCTTGATCCAGAGTCAGGGTACCAATTGAAATCTGCAGTAGATTGTATTTCACTCCCTGTGATATTAGCCACATTCACATTATGGATGCCAGCTGAACCTTGAGTGTAGTTTGATCCATATGAGCCACTATTGTTGTTATTGTTCCTGCTGGTAGGGGTGAAATTGAGATCTGTTATGTAGAAACACTTATCAACTGTATGATTATTGTAGTGGCAAATCTGACATCTTTCTCTAGAGTTGTCATATCCTCTTCCTCTTACTCTAAAACTGCCTCTACCTCTTGCACCTCTGTTTCCTTGATTAAAGGGGTTGTTTCTGCATCTTCCCCTTGTATTGCCTCTATTTCCTTGCCCTTGTGTGGTGAGATTTACATAGAAGGATGAACTTTCACTCACATTGCTGTTATAATGTGTTTCTATGCATTCAATCCTTGTTTTAAAACTTAATAGGACATAATACACTTCCATCAAGGTGAAAGTTGGGATTTTTGTGAACAAGGATACCAAAACAGGATTATTGTCTTTAGATAAGCTTGAGAGGATATATAAGAGCTGATCTCTTTCACTGACTCTTTCACCAGCATATCCAAGAAGGTCACAACAACCTTTTATTTTGTTCAGATATTCTCTCATGGACATATTCTCTTTTCTCAAGACACTGCCAAATTTCATGGGATGTGGTCAAGCCTACAGTGGTGACTAATATGCTCTCAGATAAAGATGATAAGATCCAAGAATCCAGGAGATGATCTTGCCTACTCCATAATAAATATAAGGGATTAGGCAGAGTGGATTCAATGGATGAGCAAGGTGAAAAGGGATCTGGAGGATTAGTAGAGCCATTGATATAATGCTCCAATCCGTACCCTCTGATAGCTGCAAGGATTTTCGGTTTCCAAATGAGATGGTTTGACTCATTCAACTTCACACTGATTAATTGAGATTAAAGGGAAACTGGATGTTGAATTTGTGTGGCTGTATTTGAAACAGCAGCATGTGATTCAGATGTCATGTTTCAAAAATGAAAGAAGATAAAAAGGCAAAGGAGGGATCCGGATCAGAGCTTAAAAGCTCTAAAACCATATTAAGAAATGTGAAGTAAACATAAGCAGCAGCACAACAAAAGCTGAAACCTTTTGTGCTGAAAACAACATGTTTGTTTGATAGGGTTTGAACTTCATTAATGCATACGAAATACAACACACACCCTTACTATATATAGGGTGGCTCATGAAAAATACCTAGGAATGCAAAATACACATGTCATCATATCACAGGTGTAACTGAACCCAAGAACTCTAACGATAGCTAGCAAACAGAGCTAGCTTGACAGCTAATAAAAACAAACACAAATAAACGACAGATAAGTGAGAGGCTCTGGTTTGCTCCTGTGCATGGGACTGCATGGACATGCAGCTGATCAGACCCTTCCTTTTACACTCGGAACTTATTGTCTAGCCTATAACTAAGCTTAACTATTATCATCTTACATTATAGAATATCTACTACACGGGAATCTTGATGATTGTTATTTACATCTTCTTGCATTTCTGCGAGGATACTTGCCTCCATCATAGTGAACTCCTTGATATTCTCGACGATAATGAAATATTCACCCAACGAATGAATGCTACATTCTTGACCCATATGTAATAGTCTATCAAGTCTCGAAGGATCATGCTCTGTTAATTGATTAGAGTAGATTTGTCCTTATTTTTACTAGCTTTTTAGTCCATTTTTATATTTGTTTTTGGTATAAGTTGGATGATTTAAGCATAATTCCGTAATTCTATAAATCCAGCTTATTTTACCGTATTTCGATCTTAATTGATGCAATTAGGTGATGTTTCGTTGTTTTTCACCTTACAGCTAAGTAACCGGAAGAGTTTAGCGCATAAAAGACGAAGTTCGATGTTCAAGAGTAGAAGAACAAGCTTTCCGGTGAAACGAGTAGCAAACGATCGAGAAATGGAGACCGATGCTCAGTCGCGTCGACTGACGTGACCGTCGACGCACCATCGACGCAAGCCGTGCCAGCGAGCCATGCTCGCGTCAGTCGACGCAAGGACGACACTCTGCCGACGTGATGCTCTGAAGCGTCGATGTCGACGCACCAAGGTCGACGCAATGTCGACGCTATGTTCTGAAGTGTCGATGTCGACGCACAACGTCGACGCACCTGCCAGCGATGCGCGCACCCTGCCGAACGCACATGCCGAGCGCTGCCGACCAAGACTGCCGACATCCGCCGAGCGCCTGTTCGTGTCAGTCGACGCGACGGCCCAGATTTCGGAAATTAGGGTTTCTTGAGCGCTAAGACTTGCAAAACCTATATAAACCCTTCATATTTCGAGTTTTTAGGGTGTGACATAACCCCCTAGGGTATTTTAGCTTATAATAACAATAATCCCACATCTCATAATGAGATTTGAAGACGGAGATCAAGGATCGAAGAACAACGCATCCAAAACGTCGAATTCGAGTTCGGGATTCATTCTTCGCCCAAGATCAACGTTCAACCTCTGGAATAGCTTGAGCTTTTTACTGCTTTTAGTAGTTCGAATAAGTACTCTAAACTCTTAGTTAATTTAGTAGTTAATTTCTAGTTTAATTGTTAGTTTAATTCTTAGTTAATGCTAGAACTAGTTTAATTAGCTTAATCGTTTATGCTTGTTATTGGATATTGGTTAATTTAGTTGATTTATGCGATTGATTTATGCTTAGTTATTTGTTAATTTTAGATTCATATGATACATCGCTTAGTGATAATTTATTATATTCATGCTTTTAGATTAGTTACTATTAATTCTTAGTTTTCGAGTTCAAATAGTTTAAATTATTGCTCGTAGTTGGTAATTTAGTTTAGAGTAATTAGTTTGAAGAGACTTAGTTTAATTATCGTCGTAGTTCATAATGATCAAATAAATTTCTTTTAAAACCCCAATTGTACATGTATTTTATTTCGAAAATTGAGAAAAACATTCGAAAGACCGAATAGTTGTTTCCTCGAGAGATACGACTCGAGTCAAACTCATCACCCTACAGTTACCTCGTACACTTGCGAGCAAACTGACGTGCTTTTAAATTATTTATTAAAACGGGGTGCACAAAAGTTTGAGTCAA
>BMAC01000781.1:350391-378375 GCA_014905375.1 Phtheirospermum japonicum
GCTTGAGTTTAATTGTTTATTTTATGAAGCCTTATGTTTAAAAGGCAAAAGAGTTGTGATTAAGTGGTTTGAGCTTTCAGTCGGTTTTACGGTTTGCGAGTTGGGAAATAGCCTATTTTTAAAGGCTACGTTAATAAGTACTCTAAACTCTTAGTTAATTTAGTAGTTAATTTCTAGTTTAATTGTTAGTTTAATTCTTAGTTAATGCTAGAACTAGTTTAATTAGCTTAATCGTTTATGCTTGTTATTGGATATTGGTTAATTTAGTTGATTTATGCGATTGATTTATGCTTAGTTATTCGTTAATRTTAGATTCWTATGATACATRGCTTAGTGATAATTTATTATATTCATGCTTTTAGATTACTTACTATTAATTCTTAGTTTTCGAGTTCAAATAGTTTAAATTATTGCTCGTAGTTGGAAATGTAGTTTAGAGTAATTAGTTTGAAGAGATTTAGTTTAATTATCGTCGTAGTTCATAATGATCAAATCAATTTCTTTTAAAACCCCAATTGTACATGTATTTTATTTCGAAAATTGAGAAAAACATTCGAAAGACCGAACAGTTGTTTCCTCGAGAGATACGACTCGAGTCAAACTCATCACCCTACAGTTACCTCGTACACTTGCGAGCAAATTGACGTGCTTTTAAATTATTTATTAAAACAGGGTGCACAAAAGTTTGAGTCATTAATCCCCTATCATTTCTTAATTTTATTCAATTAAAACAAGCTCTTTAATCGAACCTATCTTGAGGAGTGATTTAAAATAAGCTCTTTAAATCTATAACTCTAGATGCATTAAAACTAAAATGATGGAATAGAAAATATATTAAGTACATAAGCTCAAACCTAAGAGATCCTGAATTTATGATATCCAATTGATTAGGCTCACTCGTTACTACTTGTGAAATTAGACTTGCAACAATTACGGATTATGAATTATATTCTAGCATAAATTATAAGAAATCCTAGTCTAGCTGGCAAAACTAAGATAAAAAAATCATATAATAAAAATAATTAAAATTTTAACATAAAAATATCCAAAAGATTCAATTATAGAATACGTAACGAAAGTTATATCACAATCTCATCAAATACGTTTCAAACTTGAATCGGAATAACAAGAACTAGCCAAACATAACTAATTTCAAAAGAATTTATATCAAATTCTCATTAAATACGTTTCAAACTTGAATCGGAATAAAAAGAACTAGCCAAACTGTTAAAGGACAGTATAAGTCACAGCGACCTGATGGATTCAGGTTGCATGATTGCAGACCTACTTGGCGATATGATAACCTCAAGTCGCATGGTTGTCAACTTGATAGGTTCAGGTCGAGTGAGTGTCGACCTGATAGGTCTCAACACCAGAGGTCTTCATGGAGCCTACATCACATCAGATGACATCAGCCCTAGACTAGGACAGTCAAGTCTGCTACAACTGTCAAATAGTACTATAACATTATTGGCCGCACGATCATAGCTAGCCGTTGTCGGATGTACTGTAGAAATTCCGACCACAGGATATAGAGCAGCCTTAGTCTGTTATGTTGCTATAAATAGCGGTGTATTTCAGTGATGTAGTGTATGAAAAAAATTACTGAAATTATATAGTATATTCTCTTCAGCTCGCCTTTACTTATATATAGATTATATTAGCTCATCTTTGATTGCAAAATCTCGCCATGAGCTCCCTACTTTTTTTTCATGGTATCAGAGCAGGATTGAGGTCATGACTCTTTTTTCTTTTACAAAGATGTCCCACAACAGCTCATCCTTCTCAACCCAAACCTCCTCACTTCTACCTATCGTTTATCCTCAAAGTCGGCTCATTTTAAAAAAATTAGATGAAAATAATTACTTGATCTGGAGACAACAAGCCTTGATGACCATCAACGGCTATGGTCTTGAAGCATTCATTAAGAAAAGAACTTCAACTCCACCACAATTTATAACTGATGAAGGAGAAAATCAGACAAACTTCCTCTTTTGTACGTGGGAAAGGCAAGACCGGATCTTAGCCTCATGGATCCTGTCCTCCTTAAGTGAGAGTATTTTTGTTTTAACTGTTGGTTTCAATACATCTAAAGAAATATGGTCTACTATTGAGAACAACTTTGCCACGCAATCTCAAGCTAAGATAATGTAATATAGGATAATGTTGCAGTCCTTAAGGAAATATGCCTTGTCCATGTAAGAGTATTTGGAAAAGATGAAATCTTGTTGTGTGTTTTAGCTTCTGCAGGGAACAAGATCTCTGACAAAGATAAGATCTTGCACATTATGGCTGGATTCAGAAGTGAATATGACTCAGTGATGGTTAATGTTACATCTAGGCAATAGCCTTACACACTAGCTAAACTACATGCCTTTTTCCTTAGCTCTGAAACCAAATTGGAAACCAACAAAAAGAATGCTTCTTATGTTAATACAGATGGATCTCAACCCTCTATCAATGCTACTACGCAGGTCAATGCCACAAGAGTCAACAACAGTAATTATCAACAAGGCAGAGGAAGCTCGCGAGGTCGCGGAGGTGGCAGGAATAGTTTAAGAGGTGGTAGTGGAGGCAGAAATCAAAGAGGTCACGAAAGAAGATCGAATGGAGGAGACAATGTTGTTTGTCAGATCTACTATTTCTTTGGACACACAGCAAATAGATGTTGGTATAGAAATGACAACTTTTACAGTAATAATTAATCCAACCAATAATCAGTCTTCTTTGCTTAATATGGCACACTTTGGGAATGGTGGAAACTTGAGATTGCATACAGACTATGACTCAGATACTCTTTGGTTTCCTGATTCTGGAGCAATTGCGCATGTAACAAATGACCTTTCAAATTTGAATGTCGCCTCTGCATATGCTGGAGGGAATAGGCTCCAAATGGGAAATGGAGCTGAAGTAAACATCAATCAAATTGGTAACTCTTTTCTCAAAGCTCCTCTCAATTCTAGAACCTTTTTTCTCAAGAATCTATATCATGTTCCCCCAATCACTAAAAACCTGCTAAGTGTCTCCAATTTTGCCTCTGATAATAATATCTTTTTTGAATTCCATCCTTCTTATTGTCTCATTAATGATCAATCCACCAAGGCCATCTTGCTCAGAGAGACAATTAAAGATGGACTCTATCATTTTAACCTACACATCACCAAGCCAGCCACTTGAACCTCCACCTGCACAACATTTCATCATGCGACCTGCTCAAACTTGCTTTGTTTCCAGTTTTCAAAATAAAGAGCCTATTTCTGATCTATGTCATTCTAGATTAGGTCACTCCAGTCAAGATGAAATAGGTAAGGCTTTGAAAAGCTGTAATATCCCTTATAAAAACAGTAATAAAATTTATCTTTATTACCTTTCTAATTTATTAAGTCACAAGCTTACCTTTCCAAATTCTCAATTTATTAACTCCCAACTCCCTCTTAAAAATGACGTTCTTGTATTTTAAATATCGAGAACGTCTTTAAAAACGACGTTCTGGTATTTTAAATATCGAGAACGTCTTTAAAAATGACGTTCTGGAAAGTATTATTCAGAACGCAGGCGTTCTCGTATGTCATATTATTTCTAGATTAAAATATACCCAAAACTCGATTTTTCTTATTAAAAATAAACCTATATCGTGACTTTTCTCATATACTCCCTTATCCCATCTTCGCCGATTCAACCCCATCCCACCATTCCCAACCACCACCGCCGGCCGTCATTTTTCAATCGCCACCACCAGCTGCATCATCAAACCAGAAGTAGACTCCGGTAGAGAATCTCGTGATTTGGGGAAAATGCTTGATGAAGGGTCCAGATTTGGGTTTCCCAATCCCCATCTCGTACGGTGTCATTTCTGATCAGAATTCTGAATTCGCCGTGTCTGCGACTACTGTCTAGTGGAACGACGCCCTCAAAGGTATCGAGACCGGCGGAGGACCGGAGGAGGATAACGAGGATGAACTTAGTGAGGATTCCAAGGCTTCTATACCCGTTAGGGCTTTTTTCTTCTCCACTAGGTTTGCTTTTTTTTTTTTTTTTCGTTTTCTTATTTACCTATTGCTGATAAAGTGTGTGAATTGTAGTTTTAGTTCATAACTAGGGCTTGGAATAATAGAGTCTCGCAAAAAAATCTCATAGCTTTTAGAAATTCTCGATTTTACTCATTTGGCCGCCAGGAATTGGATAATTTCCTGCTATAAATGAATTTCTTCTTCCCTCAGTATTTAAAATATAATCTAGCCCTGATAAATTTGTTTTGTTTCATCTCATAACCTATATTTCACTCCTTGAGCTACTGATTTTTTTTAATTTTATTTTCTGAGCAGTCATGTTAATTTTTTATTTATAAGTTTACTTTCAACGTGAGCAAGAACTTAAAAGTCCTTAGATTTTAATTCACGAGAAGAAAATTTCAGACATGGGCGCGCTCTTGAGAATTTTGGAGCTCTCTGTAAAGGTAGTAACATACGATAGATTCTAAGTGAATTAAAAAAAAAGAATAGATGACGAGTGATTAATGAAAACTGTGATTGGTGATTTCATCTCGTGACTTATAATTTTTAACAGTGAAGCCGACCTCTGCTGATAGTTGTTGAAGATATCGAAAGTGAGGTAATTTCTATGCTTACTATCAACAAGCATAATGCTGGTTTGAAGGTAGGTTCATATCTTCATTCGTTAATAATTTTATGAATTCAGTAATTTTTATTTTGTCCTTTGAAAATCATAGTCTATTTCATAGGTTTGTGATGTGAAAGCTCCTGGTTTTGGGGATAACAAAAGAGAAAATTTAGAAGATCTTGTGATTCTCACTTGAGGGTAGGTGAGACAAACTGCTACTACTATTATTATCATACTATTTTTATTTACTCGTTTAGTGGTTTTCAGAATATTGTGAATTTTTCCCCCCCAGGTTATTAGTGAAGAACAGGGGATGATTCTGAGCAAAATGCAAATTGATATGCTTGGTTTGGCTAAAAAGGTTAGTGTAACTATATGAAATGTGTGTCCATTTTTACATTGACTAGAATTTCTAGTTGACTTGTATGTATTTTGTTGGGAAAGTTGTGTCGGAGAATTATTTGATTACGCGCCTCAGCTTCAACATGTTGCGATATATCGGGTAAAAGCATCTCCCATTTCTTTTTTAATTTTATTTTAAAAAAATATTCCGTGTGATTATGAAGGATTTATTGTGAATTCAAATCACTGTTTTTCGATGCTTTTGTGATCTTTGCTTAGTCTGCTGTTTGTGGTTTACTGGCTAAACTGTATACATAAAATTAAATACACTAAATTTAAGATCACTTGATCAGGAAAAATTGAAAAAAAAATAGTGTGTTAATTGGTAAAAAATACCAAACATTTGTTTATATATATATTTTTTAGGGTAGGCTACAGATGGATCACCAGATTTCTTACTCTTAGCTGTTATGCTTTCCTTCTCATTCGTGGTTTTTTCCAAGGTTTGCGTGTTTCTATGCTGCAATTTTTTTTGACATGCTGCAAATATGTCCTCAGCTCATCTCATTAGCTCCTGGCTCCAGCCCATGTCAACACTCGGCACTAGGGTTTTCAGGCCAGCTACATATAAATATTCATTAAACAGCTTCTACTGTAAATTGTTGGGCTTCTTCGTCTGTGATTAGGGCTTTTTGCGGAAACGCAAATCATTCGATTTTGATTGAGGTAGAAAGCGGAGAAATGGGGCACTCCAACGTTTGGAACTCTCACCCTAAGAACTACGGGCCCGGATCCAGCACATGGTACTTCAATTTCTCAATCTGCATTTCAGTTTCTTGTTCCGTTTTAATTTCTGATTGTATGTGCGTTTATTATTATATCCATTCGGCGATAGATTCTTTTTATGAGTATGTCCATTTATCCCTGTGCAACTGAGAAATGTGAAGAGATGGGGCTTTTGATCGTTAATGTTGTCTGATTAATATAGAAGCATTGTTGTGAAATTATCTGCTTTTTAGGTAATTATATTTATTCGGAAGATATATATTTAATGGAAAATAATACAGGGATATGATTGGAAAAAAATATTTGTGATCAAAATTTTGTATAAAATTAAGTGATCATATGATAAATGGTATATATGGATTTTCTGTTGCCCAATTCATAATTTTCAGCCAGTTAATGGTGCTTGTTTGTTCCCCCGTTTACTGATTTTTGTTTCAAGCATCTTTACATTTGGTACCTAGTTTCTAAGTTAGAATTAGTTGTTTTCTTGTACAAGCCTAGTTTATTAAAGTGGGAGATTTTTTTCATACCTAGTTTTGATGCACTTTTGTGTTTTTAGTATCGTCCAGCTAAAACTAGATGATAGTAAGCACTATATTTAATCTTGTGGACTTAATTAATTTTTGGCAACCGTGTGTGTGGGAACCCTGGGTTGATCAGAAATTACGGGCTGATGTGCTGCAGACAGTGTTTCCGAAGCAACTCCAAGGAAATTGGCTTTATCAAGGTATTGTTTTGTTTCCTGCACAATTTTATGGGATAATTATAAAAACTACACTGAGGTTAGCCTAATTAAAAATACTCTTGTAATCTTTTCAAAATAAAATATAGCCCCTCACAGTGCAGTTGTGTATATTTTCATGAAGCCCCTTACAGTGCAATAATGAAAGATAACTTCTTTTCTTTTAATTAACTAGAGTAAACCTCAGGGTTAGTATTTGTATTTACATCACTTTAGTTTCCATATACAGTTCACAATTACTTGTTAATATCTATTTGTTTCTTTGTGATTGTTAGCTGAGCTAGTTTTATTGCATTTATGTTTGCAGTATCGTATAAGTTTCATACAAATCGTTCATGTTTATGATTTATCTGTGGGTTTATTCAGAGCACATCTTCAAATAGTACTAGTAGTTGTGAAAAAAACATTTTTTGCAATCTTCAATGGAGAATTTTAACATTAGATACTAAAGAATAAAAATGTTTTTTTCTATTATTATTCTTGATAATAAACAATTGAATTCTAAGGTTGCCCTAGTAGTTATTTCATCTTCAATGAACAAATGACATGGTATTGAATTCCAGCATTTTAATAGAAATGCTAAAAATATCCGAGATGTGAAAGGGATTCTGAGAATCGAGCTTTTTCCTGAATTGGTAGGTATGCATATTTTCGTTATCTTATAAGTTTGACATTTTTTCTTTCGTGATTATAACAATATGGATATTTATTTAAGTTTAACAATGATGACTGTGATTCTATACGTTGAGTTTTTTAAAAGCATATCTGTAGGTCATTTTCTCTTAAATGTAGCAGTTTGGTCGTTGACACTCTAGGTTTTGTTTGGGTAATTTGTTGAAGTAATTTATGAAAGCCATGGTCCTTTGGTTTGTTCCATGGACCTTCTGATTTGTTTAAATCTGTGTCCGAGCTTCATATTAATGTCCTTTTTGTGATATATGTATTTTCTCGCCCAAGTTTCAGAGCTTGATTATCTTTTCTGGTTCTTTGTTGAGACAGATATTCTTTCATGATGATACTATTTCGGTTCAGAAAGTTCTTTATCAGATTTAATTTCAACTTCTTGATAATAAGTATTAATCTCGGTATCTGTTCTTTTATTGTTCAATAATATTTGGGGGTCACTACAGGTGCTCCAATAAATGGTGAAGTATGTGAGTATCTCTTCCAATACTTAATTAAAAAAAGTGATTGTTGGAAAAATTAAGTAATTTCTAATGATTCCATATTATGAACCAGCTACCGATGTGGTGACACACGGTCGAAGGTAACTTTGTAGAAACAAAATAGATAGATAAATCTTGAGAATGAGAGAAACGGAGAGGGGAATTTTAGGGAATTTTGCTATAGATGGGACTCGGGAAGACTTTGCAGGCCATCACTCTTTTGAGTTATATGAAAGTATGTTGAAAGTCTCCGGGGCCATTCTGTGAGTAAATAATTTCACCCCTAGGCTTTAACTAGATATTATGTGTTTTTTAATATCTTATTTAAATATTTTTTAACTCCATCAATTTTACTGCAATATATTGAATGCAACCTGCAGTGGTGTTGTGTTCGCTTAGCGTGACTAATGGTTGGGTGTCCGAAATGGCCAATTTTGCTCCAAAACTGAAACTAGTTCATTATGTTGGAGAAAAATAAATTAGACGCAAGTTGAGTTGTGAAATGCATGAGTACGTAAACAACCTGCCATTATCATCTTGTGTAAGTAGATTGTATACATTTTTTTTAGGCTTAGTAAAATACTATTGAAAACTATGGTATATTATGTCACCTTTTTTTTTCATCATTTCAAATAGGTCCCATCATTGCCATTCAATGTGCTATTGACAACTTATGACATAGCACTGATTGATCAAGATTTTCTTTCCCAATTCCCATGGCATTATGCAAAAATGACGAAGCATAGACTCAAAATTTCTTCCAGTGTATGTTCCAAAAAATTATACCTTATCTGTTTCTAGAATTCTTTGTAAATTCCCAAAAAATCAAAATAAAATAAAACGACCCGCTGTAAGTTCTGCATATACCATCTTTAAAGGTTGCTAAGTTTTATTTGGTCATAATGCTTTACATGCTTAACTTTTTTAGTGGTAAAATTTGTATTAGTGGTTAATTCATATTTATCATTCATAAATGTTTTGAACTATTTTTTCGTATAAGGAGCATAATGGTGAATTGTTATCTCCTTGGATTTTTTTAAAACAGGTCTTATATAATGTTTTAAGACATCTATTTGTCTTGCCAAAAAAATTGCTAATGACAGGTACGCCTATTTAAAACAATCTCGTGGAACTTTGGGCTTTGATGCACTTCTAAATGCCTTTGATCTTTGGAAAACTTGAGCAAGTGAAGATGCAGAGAAAGTGAAGGAGCAATTTAAGATCTTGAAATATGTGCTGTGGGCATTTATGCTCCAATGGAACAAAGCTAAACTTACAGAGGCTGGGACCCTTCTGCTGCCCACCTGTCACTGAAATTATTGTGTTAGTTTCTTACATAGATGTTGCTTATTTTTCTTAGGTGATTTACTGTTATTAATTGATGAGGGTTGACAGAGTGGCGGCTTTGACTCCATTACAGAAGAAGGTTTATGTGTCGATACTGAGGAAGGAGCTTATGAAGCTGCTTGCACTTGCTTCTGGAGCTTCTAATGCAAAATCTTTGCAGAATATTGTAAGTGGATAAATTTCTATCTTATTTAATTGACTTGTGGTTATTATTTAATTTAAGGGAAAATTGCCAAATACTCCCTAAGACATAGATGAATTTGTCAAATAATCCAACTTGTAGATTTAAGTCAAATGGTCCCTCCTTTTTGCCAAATAGTCCAAAATTAAAATGTGAAATGTCTAATTTATCCCCCATATTATTACCTATATTTTGCCCTAAAAATTCACTGTCTTTACCCCACACCCCACCCGCGCTCCCTTTTTTCTTTTATTTTCTTCTTCTTCTTTTCTGCAAAARTGGAAAATCCCACCCCCACCCGCGCTCCCTTTTTTCTTTTATTTTCTTCTTCTTCTTTTCTGCAAAATCGGAAAATCGATTGATTCCAAAATCGAAYAAAATGGACATCGATTGATAGCTCCCGATTCTGTCTCCCAAATCAAGTTTCTTCATAGTTTTTTGTTTTTTCCATCAATTGCTCCGGTTTTGCTGAGCTCGCTCGTCTTCTTCGTGCTTGTGGGAAGTTTTTGAACGATTGGGCTGTAGCTACGAATGCCGGCGCTGGCAATCAACTCACATGGCTTTTAATTCGAGTAAGAAACTGAGTTTGTGTTTTTAATTGAGCCTCTTTGTGATTCTTTTGGTTGAGTCTCTTCAATTTCTGACTTTTTATTCAAAAATTGGGATTAGGGTTTGTTCAATCCCAATTTCATCCCTGATTTCTTCAATTTCATCCCATGATATTTTGCGTGTGTGTTGTGGATTTGTTGTTCTGCTCTTTAGTATGTAGTCGCCTCTGATTTAGTAAGAAGTTGTTTCTGAAATTTGCTTCCTGCACATTCCCCCTTTATGTTTTGGTAAATTTTTGAAAGCCGGCCTGTGTTTGTTGTTCCTTGGTTAGTTTTCTGGTGGTTCAAGTATTGTTTTTTGTTCCATTTAGTATTGGTATTACTGCAGTAGAGTATTGGTTTTTGCATAGTGCTTCTGAAGTGTATTTCTTACTTTTGTTTTGTTGAAACTATAGTTAATGCTGCTATTGGTGGTGGTGGTATATTTGTTTTCTGCTTGTACAATGGAGAGACTTTAGCGTACAAAATGGATATTGGTGATTCATTCGAGAAATTTTTGCACAGAATCCAAAATCAGTGGAAGAAGCTTCATAGAGACGAGTTCACCATGCACTACTCGACTCCTGATTACTCTGACTGTGTTTTGGTGACTGATGATGATTTCAGTACCATGGTGGTGGTGGTTGTCCTCTATAACCTGGATCGGTTGATGATCAATATATCGAAGAAAGATCGTGTTGCCGTTTGTGATCAGTCGTCGTCTTCGTCTTACACCAACAACAGCGCTTTGACGAATGTCGACACTTCGAGTGTTGATCAAGATTTCCTTCCTCTCTATTGTCCTTCGACAGATGGTATCTTGATTAGAGCATTGGTTTCTGGACAGGGTAGTATTGGTTATTGTGTTCAAGAGTACTGGTTTCTTGCAATGTAACAAAACTAATACTTCGTTATTACAAACTTTATAGATACACCGTTGCTCATAAATCAATACCTTATCGTGTGTTAACGAATGTAGCAGGGTATCTAGGCTTCTCATGTGAAAAACTAGCACATTGCATTACAAACACTAGCATCTTGGTTAGTGTATTAGTTTCTGGACAGAAGAGTATTGGTTATTGTGTCCGGGAGTATTGGTTTCTTGCAGTGTAAAAAAAACCTAATACTTCTTACGACGTCACTTACCAATTAAGAAAGAAATACAGAGCAGAAAGAAGAGAAAAAGAAAGAAGCAAAGGAGCTAAGCTATTCATGTTAAACACCAACACATGTCATTAGGTTTGAAATACATTGTATTACAAATATCGATACCTCGCAGCACAAGAACCAACACATTGGTATGCACAACCTAATACCATCCACATTTTACATTTCAGAACTTGCAAAACACTACAACAATTGTACGTGCAGAGACCTAACATGTCAAAGGCTAAAAAATTCACAAATACTTCCTACTCCTCTACTTCCTTGAAAACGCACAAGAACCAAAACATGTTTTTCTACCCATGGTCAACTCCTCTACTTCCTGGAATTGGAGAAATCGAGTACATCTTTCTCCAACTGATTCTTCATGTGATTGACATCACTCAAGAGAAGTGTTGCACAATACTTGGCTCTCAACAAACGTCTCTCATCACGCTACAAAAAACACACACAAAAAAAATAAATTTACCTATCCTTTTCAAATTAAAAGCGGAACTTATGTATAAAAAGTGTACTTACTTTTTTCAAATTTGGATTTTCATAGGGATGTCCCCTAAAAAATTCTATGTGATTCATAAGGAAGATACCACAGTCCCCATTGGCCCCAGCACATCCCTTCCACGCGAAACGAACATCTTCAACAATGTACTGCTCAATATCGCCTGCTTTCGGGTGTTTTTTCTCTTCAAGGAAAATAGCCATTTGAGTTTTCTGTAAAAATTCAAATCAGAAATTGTACTCACACATATACATTTGCCTTCAATTGAAAAAAAAGTCTAAAATATGATACAGATATCTTACCACAGTATTCTGTAGATTTTCATACAACACATTCTTCAATTTTGAATGCGTCGTATTGTCCAGGTTTTGCATTTTTTGCTCCACAAGGTTGACAACAACAGCAAAAAAGTGTTCTGCAATCCAAATAGGAACAAAAATCTGGGGAACATCACTATTCTCCCTTACAGGCCAAGAATCATCTGGTAAAATTAAAAAAAAATAAAAATAAAAATAAATACTTCAGAGCATAAACACACATACTACACAAAAAGAAAACAAAATACTTCATAGCACAAAAACACATACTCCACATACAGAAAAGCAATACCTCATAGCACAAAAACACATACTCCACAAACAGAAAACGAATATTTCAGAGCACAAAAACACATACTCCACAACAGAAAACCAATACCTCATAGCACAAAAACACATACTCCACAAACAGAAAACCAATACTTCATAGCACAAACACACATACTCCACAAACAGAAAATCAGTACTTCATAGCACAAACACACATACTCCACAAACAGAAAACCAATACTTCATAGCACAAACACACATACTCCACAAATAGAAAACCAATACTTCATAGCACAAACACACATACTCCACAAATAGAAAACCAATACATCATAAATATAGAAAGTGATTAAGACTTGATGGAGCTTTCACCTGGAGTTCACTTGCTGTGAGGTCAATGTTAGTAGAATTTATATCATGACCAAACAGATCAGCACTTGAGATCGATGATGACCCCTAAAATACAAAGGAGCAATTGAGCACATATTTGCATGTGATTACCAAAAAGATTTATGAAAGTCATAGGTCCTGACAACTAAATAATTGCCACAAAATTGCAAATGCAAAAATAAAGGCAACATTTTAGTTTTTTTCTTGTGATCTGTTTATTGCTTTAACTAAAAAATGATCCCGCACATTCTAATATTTGAATGGCATTGTCAAATCAACAAATAATCCCAATACACATTAGTCAAGCATCTATGGCCTAGGTAGCCGTAGTGTAAAACATACATGCACACACCCCAAAAAAAACTTTCAAATTAACCAAAATGAAAGGTAAAGATGGTGATAGAATATAAGACATACAGAGAATTTCTACAATGAAATTGATGCATCCAAATCATTAGCCTTGTTTGGAGCACCAAAAAACTGGGCTGATGAAATAGATTTTGCATTAGTAAACTTCTTCCTCGCTTCATCGGTCTCCTCAACCTGACGATTATAGATGCAAAATGAATTACACTTGGAAAATCCATGCATAAATGACCTCCAATCATGTCACCGCTACAAAAGCACACTCAATGATATGCCATCTTCTACAACAGTACTCCACTCACAGTTTAGAGACAACAGCATACAAAAAACAAAAAGAAAAGCAACAGATGAAACAAGATACAGAGATACTTTGCACAATGGATTTTATTGCCATATCAAATTAGGGTATCGGATTCTCCATTCCCAGAAAATTGTCATCCCCAATCAAATTAAATCAAAATCAAATCAAACAGGCATTTAACGATTAGGGCCGTGTTAATTCGGGTTGGACCCGGGCTGTGTATTTACATGAATCAATAAATAACTGGACTGGACCAAATCCTTGATATTGAATAGCAACATTTCACGCAAACAGGCATACCCAATACTGACCCAAATTGTAACCCCTAGTTAAATTTCAACCATAGTTAACATCCTCATAAGAACAATCCAAATTGGACTTCAATTAGATGTCTGCGTGCATCAACCAGACTACTATTTGTGCAACATCAGAGCTATAATATTATTAATACAATCCATACCCTAACCCTAGGTTCACAAAATCCACGCAAAATAAGCACAAAAAGGATATCCGAGTAATGGTGCAAATCATCAATTCATCATAAACCCCTCAAACACTGAGTAATTTTTTAGGCCCAAATTCGATGCACTTACCTCGAATTTTCTTGACGGCGCCGGTTCTCAGAGGTTTGTGGCAGTCGAGTTGTGTGGTGAGGCGGTGTTCAGGCACCGTGTGTTGTGCGGTGGTGAAGAGAGCGCATGAGTTGTTTTTGAAGTGAGAGAGCAGATTTGGGCGCACGAATTGAAGGCGATGAAGGCAGATTTGGGCGCACGAATTGAAGGCGATGAAGGAAGGCGAATTAGGTATGATTCATAGATTGCGAGAGGGATAACTGGATTTTGACGGGAAGGAAGGCCAAATTGGTAATTGTACAATTGTGTCTGGAGTACTTGGCATTTTCTAAAACTAGTTGGGTTATTTGAATAACACATTTTTCTAAGGGGAGTATTTGGCAATTTCCCCTTAATTTAATTCTCATGCAGGTAATTCAGCTTCGGAAAGCATGTAGTCACTAGTACCTTTTCCCAAGTGTTGAGCCCGAACCATATCTGGAGGGTGAGCACCTGGTTCAGGTAGTCCGACTACTATTTCACTTTTTTTTTCCTCGTACGTTGAAGCTGCTTTTATACCTCTCTTTATTTATTTTTTGTTTTTTATTTTTTAATTTCATCAGGCTAGTGATAAACTTTTAATTTTAGATCAGCTACTTCAGAAGTTTCACGAATCAGGGCATCAGGTTCTATTGTTGGCTCAGATGACTCATACGCGTGATATATTATAGGTCAGTCAGTTCTTATCTTTTATGTATTTTATATTAGCCTGTTAAGTCTTATATGATATGTGTATATCATGCAGGACTTCTTAGAAATGAGAAAATTGGGCATTAAAAGTTTATAAATTGCATTTCAAGAACAAGAATTCATTATTCATGGCTATCATTCATGACAAATTTGAAATTTTATTTTAAGTTATGGAGAGAAGAAATATGCTGAAATTTTGAGAAAAATGAGACATAATGATTGTCTCGTACTGATGATGACTATTGGGGCTGCTCCATATGTCGGTTTTGAGAGGAAATATTAGGTATTTGTGAGAAAATCGGGGAAAAAAAGTTGTATTATTTTATTGGTTTTTTTCACCTTTCTTTTCTTCTCTCCACCCTTTTCTTGGCTTTTTATTGCATCTCTTTCTATGTGATTTGTTGAAAAAGTTTTGGAATTTAGTTTGATTGTTGTATGGACTGAAGTGTAATTTTTCTTGATTTATAGAGCTTGAAGGTGGTGGTGATTTTGCTAATTTTAGGTATGTACTCCCTCCCACACTGTGTATGTGTTAAAAGTGTTTTATTTTTAACTGTGAAATGTGAAGTTAATTTTTATTTTAAATACAGAGAAGTGATCTCTCCAAAAAAAAAAAAAAGCTGTGATGGAAGATTATAGCTCTGCAAAATCCCCAGAAATTACTTTCAGGGAAAAGATATTTACATGTACAGGTATTGCTTACTTGCTTGCTCTTAAGTTTATTTTGGCGTCGTTTGTTGATTCCAGTGGATTTATTTAAAGCGTTAAAGTTAAAAGGCACCATGGTTAAAAACTATTTGTGTAGTGGAGTAAACGGTCAGTTTCCATTCTCAGGCTACTGGTGTGAAACATCTTCTTTTCTTTGCTGTTAGCAGCCAAGTGCAAGGTATCGTGATTGTACAATCTTGGTTATACGTTGTTCATTTAATTGCTCAAATGTGACTTGTACTATCTTAATGCAAAATAATTTCTTGAAGTGCAGCTCTAAGATCAGTGGAGCGTCATTTGAATCTGGAAAAGCTTTATGTTCTTGGAACTAATTGTGGTAACATTCATGTTTATCTCCGAAAATATAATATTTGTTAGTTATATTGTGGACTACAGGCCATGGCATTTTTGTGCATTTTTGTTTGGTTTAACTTACACAATATATTAACAGCAAAAGCTGGTATATGTGTAATTTTTGGTTCCCTTTTTTTTTTTTTTATATATTTCCTATTATCCATTGATTTTTTTCCCTTCATTATTTTTGTTATTCCCTTGTGTTGTTTATATTGATATATTATGGTAATTGTGTATTATTGTGATTAATGACATGTGTTGTTTGATCTTGGGATTATATAAATAAAATGTGTTTTGTGAATTAAATAGGTAATAAAATCGTAATATATGAGCAGGCCTGGAAAAGTGAATTTGGAATGAAATTTGATGTATTTGTTGGCACCTGTTTTTATTTAATTTTTTTTAACTACTTTCTAGAACGGTTATTCAAAAACCCATTCTGGAAAGTAAACTTTCCAGAACGCCTGTTTAAGAGACGTTCTGGAAAGTATACTTTCCAGAACGCCTTTTTTAGAGACGTTCTGGAAAGTATACTTTCCAGAACGCCTTTTTTAGAGACGTTCTGGAAAGTATAGTTTCCAGAACGCCTGTTTTTCAAGGCATTCTGGTAAGTATTTTTTCCAGAACGTCTTAAAAAAAGACTTTCTGGAAAGTTATTTTCCAGAACGGGCGAAACCGGTAAAAATTTCTTTCTAGAACGGCTGAAATATTTTTCAGAACGTCTCTGAAAACCGTTCTTGAAAGTCTGACAATAAAGAAAGCCTCAGCAGAGCGTTCTTGATTGTCAGACTTTCAAGAACAGCTCCATACAGAACGCCTCAGCAGGGCGTTCTGGATTTGCAGAAACAGACATTCTTAAAAGTTGTTTCTGCACTAGTGTGTCCATTTTAAAAACCTTGTTGAAAATCAATTAAATTGCAAGATAAAAAATTTTCAATTAGATAGTGGCACTGAATATAAACCTCTTGCTATGGTTTTTCAAGATAATGGTATAAATCATAGGATATCTTTCCCTTATATTCCAGAATAGAATGGTGTGTCTGAAAGGAAACATAGACATCTTGTGGAGATCGGAATGTCTTTGCTTTCTCATTCAAACCTACCTTTTAGGTTTTGGGATGATGATTTCACTACTTCTTCTTACATTATCAACATAACTACCTGCAAAAGATATCTTTATAAAACCCCTCTTGAGTGTTTCTTCAATCAGAGACCTGATTATAGCTTTCTTAGAGTGTTTGGTTGCCTTTGCTATCCTTATATCAGGCCCTATAATTCCCAAAAACTTCAATACAGGCCAGTTCCAAGTACTTTTCTTGGTTACAACACTCAATACAAAGGATACAAAGTTTTGTTACCTCAGGGAAGGTGATAGTCTCCAGAGATATTGTGTTCAGTGAGCATGAGTTCTCATACAGGTCTAAACAGGTCGCCAACTCTCCACACTTCACCTTTTCACCTTTTTCATCCATCCTCTCACCACCTCAATATCATACCATCCCCATCCCATCTCCTCAAACAGACACACCATCAACACCTCTGAATAATGTTCCCACATCTCCAGTCACATTGCCTGAATAAACTCCTGTTTCCCACGAATCACCTAGGCATGCTCACCCCAACACACCTCAAAGATCTAACACTACGGTTCCCCCTGCTATTCAAGTACCAACTTTTTCTAATGATCACTCTGGTCCTACTCCACCATGTCCACCTCAGAATTTACATCTTATGTTGACCAGGTCTAAAGGTGGTATTCATAAAACAAAAATACTCTCTGCTGAGATTATCAATGAGGTTGATGAACCATTAAATGCTCATCAAGTTCTTAATATTAGAGTTTGGAAACAGGCTATGCAGGCTGAATAAAATGCAATGATCAAAAATTGCACTTGGACTTTGGTTCCAGCACTTGAGGGGAGAAATGAATTGGTTGCAGATGGGTGTTTAAGACCAATATAAACATCGATGGTTTAGTTGCTAGACAAAAATCAAGATTGGTTGCTCAAGGTTTCTCTCAGGGAGCTGGTTTTGATTTCTCTGAAACCTTCAGTCCAGTTGTCAAGCTAACAACAATAAGGATAATCTAAAGCATTGCTGTTTCTTGTGGATGACATGTTAACCATATTGATATTATTAATGCATTCATGCATGGAGATTTACAGGAAGTGATCTATATGAAACAACCTGCTGGTTTTGAACAATAGAATGACAAATAGCTTGTCTGCAGACTCACCAAGGCTATTTATTGGCTTAACTAGGCCTCTAGAGCATGGTTTGGCAAGATTCAAGGAATATTTCAAGGTAATGGATTCACAGGTTCAAAAGAGTATGCTTCTATTTTTTTATAGGTTGAAGAATGGGTTAAGACACTACTACAGAATATGGATTTCACGTCGGCTGTTTAACATCGGTTATTTAAAAACCGACGTAAAATGTATTTCACGTCGTTTCTAAATAACCGATGTAAAAATTGTATTAAAAAATGTTTAATACTATAAATAAAATAAATAATAAAACCGGCTAATCCTTATCAAAATAGAGCCCGCTTTATTCACTTCTCCATTTTATCTCCCAGCCCCGCCGTCCGTTTGCTTTCAACCCACTGTCGTTCTAAGCCCCGAAGATCTCAAAAAATTCTCTTCCGCCCTATAACATCCAACATCAACCCTTCAGCTCTCGATTTCATCCAACACCTTATAATTGTAAAACCCTAGTTCTGGTCGACGTACACCAATAACTGAAATAGGCAAAACAAGAGGGCCCCGCTTCGTCTTCGCTGCTTCGTGCAACACTGCTATTCAAATCATTGAAATGGTATGTACGATTAATTGTAGTAATTTTATGTGAAAGCTTTAAGATTTGCATTAAATTTTTGATCTGGATCTGATTGATGATGAATTTCCCGGATTTGATTTCTATTTGACTTGTGAAATTGGAGTGCCCTGCTTTGTCTCCCCTTTCATTTGTACGATTGTTTGTGCTTGTTTAATTTACAAGTTAATTTAAGGGTAAATCTAAAATCTCTTGTTAGCATGTGCTTCGAACCACTAGGGATACTTGAAACAGAGCGCTATTTGCGATTTGTTGCCTCACCATCGCTTGGAAGCTCCAGGATAAATCTTTCATGCTCAGAAGTTTCCTGGTAATTTAACTCTAATAATTTTTGATTTTAGGCTTCGAAATCTGTATTTGTAGTCGCATGAATAAGTTTCTTCTGAATATGTGAATTAATCCTGCTATACATATATTGATATATATTGTAATGATCTTTTTCTGCAGCGTGAGAGGGATATTCTGTATTCAACGGAGGATGTGCGTCAAATGGAGTTAGCGATCTGCAGAGGCTTGGAATGGCGGATGCGAACTGTGACACCCTTTCTCTTTGTTGGATTTTTCATTCCGTTCTAGTGTTCATGATTTGATCTACAAATCCCAAAGAGGTACTTGATTAGATTTCTGCATTAATTTACGGATTTTTGAACAGTTTAATTAATTTCGCCCCTGGTCAAGTTTTAATTTCAGAGGAAAAGAATTGCAGAGTTTTAATTAGTTTCTCTTTGTTAATTATTGATTTTAAATTCAGAATTTTTAATTAAAGGGGAATTCTGATGAGATCTTGAGAACTTCTGTGCACAAGATTTATACCAGCCATACTATATTGCATTTTCATGAAAGTTTCTACAGACAAAAGGCTATTATTACTTGTTTTTGAGAGAAATCAAACAATATTTTTCTATAGAGTAACATCTCATTTCAGTAATGTTTCTCTTAATTTTAATCTGTTTTTTATTTGGCTGGGTTAAAAGGGCATTTTTCTACAGAATATTTTTGTTGATTTAATTCTTTTCTTTTTCATTTGTTGTACAATGCCTAGACATAGTATTTACCCAATATCGGCTGTCGGTCATTGCGGCATCCGCCAAGCTCACTGTTTCCTCAGGGATAAGGAATAAAGCTTCCATATCATGCAAAGGTTAATTGAAAAACTACCCCTGAATTAAATTTGCAATTTTTCTTCAAACATAACTAAAAAAAAAAAAAGCATGGGCTGTAGATAGTTAGTTTACCCTCTACTCTGAAGATATTTGAAACTAGGCATGTGTATCTTGTTGCATTCACATTGTTTACTTGAAAGCCCATTGAGTTCATTGCCTCCAAAATCCTGTGTCATTATATGCATAAAAAAGGTTTAGAACATATAATTCTTAATTGTCTATTTATAATTTGAAAGAATGTCATTTTCTACTAAAATTAAACAGATACTCATAATTCTCTAAAATATTTTTTTTTTGTATTTTTTTTATTATAATAGGTTGTTTTCTGTTTTAATAATCAAAAATCAAGAAAACCAAGCAATGACTGAAATGTGACTTTTACTTTTGGAAGACGAGAAGACTGAGAGTGCTGCTTGAGGAGTCTTTCGGATGGGAAATTCAGCAGAACAGTGCAGCTGGTGGAATTTACTTTGATGAAGATGATGTGTTATGTAAAGTGTTGTGGTTAATTTAACTTGGTTGCTATCGATTCTTTTTATGTCAATTAATACTTCAATTTCTGCAGTGTGCTCCAGTGGTAGAGATTTTGGATGAAGCAGAATGCAGTAATACATGAACTGAATTGGTAGCATGTTGGTACGTTCGATGAGGGAGCTATGTTCAACCTTCAATTGATAACATTTCCACAGATAATGGGAGGTATTGATTACGATGATGATGTCAAGCTGAAAATTTGGTGGCAATACAAGGTCTAGTTCCCTTTATGTAAATTATTTTAAAACTTGTTGACCTACGTATTCATTGCTTCTCATTTCTATCAGATGAAGTAATCTTAAGGCACTATTTGACAATCTAACCCATGGTCTAAGACTCGCAAATTTGAGTCTTGTGTTTGGACATAACTAAAATAGCAAAGATAAACTTTAAACCATTGATTTCACTTTTTTCCTTGAATTTCATTCAGTTACCTTTTGTTTTCCTTGATGCCTTTAAACTTTGATGTATACATCCAAGAATAAATAGAGTGCTCAAAGGTTGGGTTCTTTTTTTCAGTGATAAAGTTGGAGTTTTTTTTCATGAGAGAAGGATGAAAAAACAAAACATCATGTAATTGTGATTTGGAGAGTTTTTTTCTGGTGGGTCGTTGGTAGCCGCGTTTAAGGGTAATTGGGCATCCATTTTGCTGGTGGAATTGTTCTTTCTTGCATGGCAGAGGAGAGAGAACAACACTGGATGTTCTTCGTTTCAGTAAGAAAAAATTCATGCTTTTGTTTTCCCCGAATTTTGTAATGATACTTTTAATATTCATACTTTGCGAGTTTTAATTGGGTTGCTTTATTTCTTCCAATTAGTTTAGAAAAGATCTTTTTTTTTTGGGTAAATGAAGGTTCTTAATTTAGTTTCACTTGACTTCAATAACTCATGATTATGATTATGATTGTGATTACATTCTCACCTCACTAGAAGAAAAAAATAATTTACATATAGAAAAACTGTCGGTAAATGTTCAGGAAACTTTAAATTGCATGCAGTATGATTAAAATGGATAGGACTAGAATAGCTAGCATTCCAATTGAAATCCCGAGTATTAATTTGTTATGTGTTTTTGTTACTGGTTTGAGATGGGGATTGTCTTCGTATCTGTATTAGAAAATGTACGGATCGAATTATATACACCCAAATATGGAAACCTTATAATTTTGAGCATATTTTTAACTTAAGGTTAGTAGGCATTTATATAATTATTATTTACTTATTTATTTCGTTGCACGATTTTTGGGTTGTCTATCTTTATAATCATAGGCAGTCATCTGAAATTTAAGTTTTAGGGATAGTTACGAATTGGCTCTGAGACTTAGCCTAATTAAAAGGAAAACCTAGCTATCTTTTGAAATTACGAATAACACTTCAAATTTTCTTTTCTTTTCCTCCTGGGGTTTTTGTAATTTTGAAAGAACACTGGGCCTTTGGTAATTTTACAAAACATCCGGGGTAGTTTTGTAATTAACACATGTTTAGCCTAATTACAAGGACACCACGTTGTACTTTGAAATTAATAATAACACTTTGATTTTTTACTTTTTTTTTTAATTTTTGGCTCGAGTAGTTATTGTAATTTGAATGAAAACTGGGTCATCTAGGTATTAGACAAAACCACGGGGGTTATTTTATAATTACCCCATGTTTAGCCTAATTACAAGGAAACCCGGTTAACTTTCGAACTACGAATAAACCTTTTGATGCTTTTTTTTTCTTTTTTTTTGCCTCAGATAGTTTTTGTAATTTTGATAGAAAAGTGCGTCTTTTTGTAATTAGACAAAACCTCAGGGGTAGTTTCAAGTAGCAGCAATAAAAGAATCAATGGTAGTAATATAGACACCTAAGGAGTCATGAATATACAGCCAGGGATCATAGCATATTCCATGTTGGGTTGAGACTTAAAATTCATGTAGAACGTGTACCTGATTCGTGTTAGATTTATTAACCTAAACCCATTTTTCGTTTAGGTTGTCTGGAATCAAACTTTTTATTTATCCCTCTAACTGATTGATACTTGAGATATGTTAAGGTCTGCAATTAGGGTTTTGTCTTGTTTGTAGGTTGGGTTGAGGCCCGGTATCAAATTGAACCCAACCTTTTCTTTTTTGCTCTAATTGGAGTTATTTTTGAAATAACTTGTATATTTAAAAAATCTGAACTTCTCTATTTACATGGATAATGTTAGTCTGTATTGTGGCATGTGTATGTGAACTTTAAACTTTAAAATTATGTCAACCTGACATTAAGAAAAATCAATTATTTCGAGTTAACTTGTCTATTATTAGAGTTATCTGGGTTGGACTTGATTTCAATTTACTATATAAGAAATCTGATATGAGCTATTATTGTTGTCTGTTAATGTCTGCAAATCTCGATAGTAAGATTGAAGCAAGATTTTGGATGTTGTTTACAGTTCAGTCCCTTCGTACCTTTCAAATTCATCATTGGAAATATTTCCTACTTATATTTTGCAAACTACTCACTACGAATCTGAAGTTATAGTTTTTGTGGTGTTGAAATAAGTTCAACGAGTTCATGACTTTGTATTATCGGACTTCAATCCATTTGCGAGTTTCAACGTGTTTCAAGCTCAAGAGATGAAAGAAAACCGAAAATAATGCAATTAAAATTATCAAACTAAACTAGAAATTGAAATGACAAGTTGGTCGGATGCCTCGGTCGTATGCCCGAATTGAAAATACAAGCAATTAATAAAAACAAGCAAAAACAAGCATTGCTTCATCAAGTACTACCATGCATGCATAAAGTACAACCATGCATGAAAACTCAAATAATGCAAATTGGTAAAAATTGAAAGCATCAAAGTAAAGAGCAATGAAAGTTGACGTAAAAGTTCAAATCTTTTGGAAAAATAACGAGAAACGAAGAGTAGATCTAGAATTCAATTTAAAATCATGCATGGAAATTTAATTCAAAATAAAGCATAAGTAAAACTCAAATTCATGATGATCAAGGACCCGATCTATAGCCTAGGTGTGTCACTCAACTAGAATCCATAGTCAATTCACAAGTTTCATCATGAATTCAAGTAGCTAAGACAAAAAGTATAAATGAAGAACAAGCATGAAATTGAAGAACAAAGCTTGAAATTAAAAGGAAAGCTTACTAAAATTAAATGGAGAATCTCAAGGCATGAATTACAATGAAAGTGCTAATCCAAAGGAGTATTTGGATTCATCTTGAGCTTACAAACCCAAGGAAAAAAAAACTTGAAATTTAAACTAAGAACAAGAGAGAGAAAATATTCCAAACCCATGCAAGTTTGGGAAATTTTGAGTGATCTCCAAAAAATGAAAGAAGTCTCCTATTTATATTACATTTAATTGGGTACAAATGGGCCTAATTAGACCTTAAAGCCCTTGAAATCCCGGGTTTGACTCGATTTTGACCCATGGCAAGCCTTTTTGGCGCATTTCGGCTCCATTTGGCTTAGGACAGCTCGACCATGGCTCACCGTGGCTCGACCATGGCCGAGCCTGGGCGCTATGCTTGCGGGCAGGCATGTAGCGCGCTGCATTAGGCGAGATCCTAGGCGAGCGCCTAGGCTATGGTGTGCGGAAGTAGGCGCTGAATCTTGGCGACGTGCTAGGCGCAGCCTGGGCGCTTGCCTGGGCAGGAATGCTGGCAACATGGCGAGGCTTGGCGCATCTCTTGGGCAGCATGGGCGCGTCTCTGGGCAGCATCATGGGCGAGGAGTTAGGCGAGAAGTTGGGCTGATACCTAGGCGTTGGAGCTCCTAGGCGTGGCTTTAGGCAACGGTAGGCAAGCTAGGCTACCATTCCAGGGAGTTTGGCAATTTTGAAGTATCTCCTCACTCAGTTACGCATGTACTTAGGCAACTCTAGGCTAGAGCCTTGGTCTCCATGCCTTAGTTTGATTTCTCACCTTAATTCACCTATCAAATGAAGCTTTAAAATATCAAAGCCCAAGAATTAAACTAAACCTCCAATTAATTGAAACCATTTAACCCAAAATAACATAAAATTGACAAGAAACATGAAAAACAACAAAACTAGAAAAACAACTTAAAAACCTAAATTAAACGACATAAAAACCATTAAAACCACAATAAAACCCTAATTAAAAATACGAGAAAAACACAATAATTACATGCAAAACAACTACCCCACACTTATCGGTTTGTTCGTCCTCGAACAACGAAAAGAATTGAGAATGTACATGCAATGAACATTGTGCAAAACCGAAAAATCCTTGTGCTTATCCTTTTTAATGTGATGATAGTATCAACATAGACTCGCTATCTTCATGCATTGCTCGTATTACTCTTTCTGAAATGTAAGCCAAATCGATGACTTCCTCTCAAATGATATTTTGAGGGTGTTCGCTCAATTTGCTCAAGTGTATATAGGATGTGTTTACGCTCGAGTCGGTCAATACATGCACCTTGTCAAGTTTTCACAAATCGGACGCTCAAAATTGCTCAAGTACATGACCAAATGAGAATCGAAAGAGGTCTTTATTATGGGTTGTAATGTTCGCTCTTTGGTAAGGCATGGAACGTTTGGATATAGTGGCTAACACACGATCAAACGTGATCAATAACACACAAAACCCTAATTTCTAAAACCCGAAGTTTATAATCGCTTCACCTTTCCCAATTCACCAAACTCTCATTTGAAACCCTTTCGTATACTCACACGCTTTTCCGACTTTTATTTCTCAACACTTAGAAGCTTTTTAAATTTGCTTCTTTTTACTAAACTTAGCCTTTTTGAATTAGTCTTTTCACATGAACGCACGCTTTATCAATTTTCGTGATTTATGTTGGAGTATTATTATTAAAAAAAATTTCTCTCTCTTTTTTTTTGAATTTTTTTGTTTTGTATAAGCAACTCAAAATCCAAAACCCACAATCAATTTCCCACACATCTCTCGTCAACTAACAATAAACTCTCACCTCACAAATTACGGAGATATAAGAGCTAAAATTGAGCTCGACTAACAAGAAACGGGATAAAGGCTCAAGGGGGCTCATTTGGGATTTTTAAAGTAGCTTAAATATATGGATATGGCCAGAACAAGGGTGATATATGTGCCTCGAGGTCATTTTCGAATTAAATCATGTACGAGCAAAACCAAACCTCCTCAATGCAATTTCCATAAAAATGCAAGCAAGCTGATAAATCACACAAGGCTACTCACTAGTTTGCACCGAATCTGGGAGCAAAATCAAAAGAGCTTTTAGAGCTTTGCAATCTTTTCACGAGAAAATGTTGATTATATATATATAGGCAGTTTTTGGACGAAGCACAAAAATTCAACCCCTCACACAAGAGGCCATAAACATGCAAAAACCCGACAAGTAAACTATTCAAACTTCCAAGCACGTGGAGTTTCTTAAACATGTAATAAACACACAACAGACACAAAAATCGACTCAACCATATAAAAGTACAAATAGTAAGCGTCACTTCGCCAAGAATGCGTCACTTCGTTAAAACTCGAATTTAAAAACTAGTTACCCACCACCCCACACTTAATAACGTGCAATGTCCCCATTGTAAATTACTTCGAAACAAATAACGAGAGGGTGAATAGGGAACTTCCTTGACCAAGCGAGTTTTTGGTCGAGCTCGGTGGGGTCCACTTAATTAATCGAGTGACCCGAGCATCAATCCGAACACGGTATGGTTCTCTTGGCTTCATGTCTGCTACTTTCTTAACAAAGCAACCATGGTTGGAGTCGGAAATCAAAACACGTCACTAACAAAACGGTTAAAAACACAACAAACCAAATACGTAAGATAAACGATCATACAAAGTCATACAATAAACGTCCGGATGTCTCAAAACTAATTCAAAAGTACCGGATACGAGACATATAGATTACATAACCGAATATACTAAAATACCAAAGGAGTTCAAGAGAGGGTGTAAAGGCTCGTGTTCCATAAACGTTCTCCGCTTACCCTGCTCATCGCTTTCGGAATCGGTGTCCTCCATGCCGTATAACTGGTAGGTAGAGCTTGGCTCATCATTTTTTTATCCATGTCGGATGACTTGAGTCTAAATACTCACTATCCTCCTCGTTCTCGGAATGGATCGTCATTGTTCTCCTATTCTCCGCTTCTTGAATATCATCGTCGCTTTTGTCGATATCGTCATCCTCGTTTAGCTCCTCGCTCTCTCTTTCCTCACCCTCAACATCCGAGCGCGCCTTACTTTGAACTTTCTTTCTCGTGTAAACCACTAATTCCTTGCCACGCGCGTCACTCACTTGGTTCGTCGTTGGTTCGCATTCAAGCCCTACTTCACCAAAGTTCTCTCCGCCCTCCACATTCACACTATCAACTCCGCGCCCTTCGTTTTGATTCATATCACCCACCCATCTTTCACCGGTTCGAATTTTCTCCCCTGACCCTTCATCATCGACAACCGCATCTTTGTTCATGCACCTACACGTCAAGAGTAGCTTCTTCAAATTTTTGTACTCCTTGCGACTTTCCTTCCGAAAGTGTTCGTGTTGTTCCCACAGGGTTTTCGTAGCTTCGAAGTTCCAGTCGAGGCGCTCGATGATCGTATTTTGGAATGCCCTATTGGCTACCTCTCTTTGGTCTAGTGTTGCTTGTAGAGTTCGGACCTCTTGATAGACCCCCGTCCATCCTTCCAAAGGGGTGTCGGGACCCGTGGGTGAATCCCCGGCTCGACTATGAGAGGGCCCGTGGGCTAGAGAATGAGTAGTGATGAATCTTCTTTTCTTGGGTGCGTGTGTCGTCGAATTGCATGGGACAAGGTTGACTTTTCGAACCTTTAGAAGAGAATAACCCAAATTTCGCACGTCCACACCCGCGTTCAAGGCTAATGCAGTGACAAGGTGACAAGGGGCCCGAAACCAAATTTCTTTTTGACGGTGGCAATTTGAGCTTCAATTGTGGAAATAATGATCGAAGGAATACAAGGGCGTATCCTATTGTGTGCACACCAAAGTAACCCCAACTCAACTCGAGTAATCTTGCTCGCGTCTTGCTTTCCAAGAATCACATTAGCGATGAACCTATGCATGTAGAAATACGAGTCCTCCTCGATATCCTGTGCCAATGCTCTCTTATCATCTTCATCCGCATTGGCCTGTGAGATGGTTTTCCAGAATTCGTTGATATCACTCTCAGTAAAACTTTCCCCCAAATGAACCTTCTCGCCGCCGAACTCCAACCCTAAAGCTTGAGAAAGCACATTCGCATCCACCAAAAACTCTTTGCTGGCAAGCTTGCAAGAGAAAATGGATTCCTTCTTCTCAAATGTAGCATAAAACTCCACAACTAATTCCCGATAACACGGTCCGTGCAAACTTGCCAATCGTTCGCACCCAAAAAATTTAACCATCCTTAGCACGGCGGCGTCAATCGGATTTCTCTTAGAGTCCTCCTCTATTTCCCTCATCACAAATACTCGGGCTTCGGCCACCGGACGCTTCGAAAAAATCTCGAACTTAGGGCTTTCTCCCAAACTGACGTCGTCATGAAACACCATTGGAAGGGTGGTAATTCTCTTACCCCCCTTTTTCGATACTCAAGGAGGCATCAGATTGGAATTTTTGGAGGAGATAATGGAAATTCGGTTGGGAAATATATGTTCGGATTAAGAATACCGAGCGGATGAAGATATGGAATCAAAGCATGCAAATATGTGACGTGAACTCATCTAGGTGTTTATGTCGAATTTTGTGAAGGGAACGAAATCGAAAACCGAAATGTATATGTCAAAAGTTCACTCAGGCATTCTGTTGAACACTTGATGTACGGGGTATGAAAACAAGGATTAAGTGCGAATGGGCAATGGAGACTTAACTGTACCCTGCAATCCAAATCTCAAACAATTTATGCGGTGTGGTGAGGATGGTTACAGACTAATTACCTTGTTTAATTTGAGAACTTCATGAAGATAGAGAGCTGTCTCTTATACACATCTAGATGTGTATAAGAGACAGAGAATGAGTAGTGATGAATCTTCTTTTCTTGGGTGC
>BMAC01000781.1:388046-413119 GCA_014905375.1 Phtheirospermum japonicum
TTAAATCTCTAGCTTTTAGAATAGTTTATATTAGTTCTTAGGTAATTTAGATCCAAGATCTCTACGATCAAACGTTGTTAATCTTCGTCGTTAATTAGTAAGTTCTTATCCCTTATGCTCTTTAGTTTAATTTGCATGCTTTCATTAGTTTAATTAATTATCTCAAAAATAATTATTATTTCCATGACGAATTGTGATTTCGATTGTGCCTTTGAGATTGTGATGTTGAGATTGATGATTCGTATTAGCTAGATGTTATGGGTCTAGAGCCTAGATTCGTTGTGAACCATCAATTGGGACTGGATCGTGGAGATGAATCAAAGCTCTAGAACCCTAGTTTTCTTAAATCGTTTTAAAAGTCTTTTAATTAATTCTTAGTTAAAATGATATTTAGTTTAATTAGTTCTTAATTTAAATAGTTATATATTTAATTAATTAGTTCATAATTTAATTAATTCTTAGTTTTAATTAGTTTAATTAATTTCTAGTTTTTAAAATAAATCAAACAAAACCCCGTTCATGTGTTACCTTTCTTTATTTTCTTATTCGTGAAACGCAAACACAAAATGAACTTCCGAATCTAGCTTTCCTCTGAGATCGACACGAGTCAACTTACCCACCTACAAATGATTCCCGTTCTCTTGCGGGCGAACTTTTTAAAATTGACAACTTTAAATAAAAATAGGTTCGGAAAAGTTCGAATCAGGTGTGTCACTCAACTAGAATCCATAGTCAATTCACAAGTTTCATCATGAATTCAAGTAGCTAAGACAAAAAGTATAAATGAAGAACAAGCATGAAATTGAAGAACAAAGCTTGAAATTAAAAGGAAAAGCTTACTAAAATTAAATGGAGAATCTCAAGGCATGAATTACAATGAAAGTGCTAATCCAAAGGAGTATTTGGATTCATCTTGAGCTTACAAACCCAAGGAAAAAAAAAACTTGAAATTTAAACTAAGAACAAGAGAGAGAAAATATTCCAAACCCATGCAAGTTTGGGAAATTTTGAGTGATCTCCAAAAAATGAAAGAAGTCTCCTATTTATATTACATTTAATTGGGTACAAATGGGCCTAATTAGACCTTAAAGCCCTTGAAATCCCGGGTTTGACTCGATTTTGACCCATGGCAAGCCTTTTTGGCGCATTTCGGCTCCATTTGGCTTAGGACAGCTCGACCATGGCTCACCGTGGCTCGACCATGGCCGAGCCTGGGCGCTATGCTTGCGGGCAGGCATGTAGCGCGCTGCATTAGGCGAGATCCTAGGCGAGCGCCTAGGCTATGGTGTGCGGAAGTAGGCGCTGAATCTTGGCGACGTGCTAGGCGCAGCCTGGGCGCTTGCCTGGGCAGGAATGCTGGCAACATGGCGAGGCTTGGCGCATCTCTTGGGCAGCATGGGCGCGTCTCTGGGCAGCATCATGGGCGAGGAGTTAGGCGAGAAGTTGGGCTGATACCTAGGCGTTGGAGCTCCTAGGCGTGGCTTTAGGCAACGGTAGGCAAGCTAGGCTACCATTCCAAGGAGTTTGGCAATTTTGAAGTATTCTCCTCACTCAATTAGGCATGTACTTAGGCAACTCTAGGCTAGAGCCTTGGTCTCCATGCCTTAGCTTGATTTCTCACCTTAATTCACCTATCAAATGAAGCTTTAAAATATCAAAGCCCAAGAATTAAACTAAACCTCCAATTAATTGAAACCATTTAACCCAAATAAACATAAAATTGACAAGAAACATGAAAAACAACAAAAACTAGAAAAACAACTTAAAAACCTAAATTAAACGACATAAAAACCGTTAAAACCACAATAAAACCCTAATTAAAAATACGAGAAAAATACAACAATTACATGCAAAACAGAATCCTCATTTAATTTTCTCTCTCACTTTCCTTGATATTTCCTCTTCATTTCTTATCTGTATTTTCCTTTCCATTCTAGCTCGAGTACCATTTTTGCACTTTTTTCTTATCTACCGGTGCATAAAAAAAAGAAGACTTTTTCTTGGGAGTTCAATTCAAATGGGTTAATTGAGCAGTTTATTGGGAATTTTTGGTTGGGGAATCGGGCTCCCGTTTGGTCTTTTAATTGTGAATTTTTTGTTTTGGAATTGGGCTCCTTTTAAAAACATATTTATGCGCGTCTGTATGTCTTGTGTTTAATTTCACGAGTTTAATTCAAGTGGAAGAGTAAAAATTAGTGAAATGATATATTTGTGTGTGTTGTGTGTTCAATCACGTGATTGATGAAGGATGTGGTTTTTTTCTTGGGGTGAAATGACAACAAGTGAAAACCTGTCGAAAGCAATTTCTCTGGTATCATCCAGACTAGAGTAATTTGCTTTAAAAGTCTTGTTTTGTTGCATCTTATGTTGAACTTTAATTATAAATTTTTTTTAACTTTATTATTTTTCTTGTATTATTCGTAAAACTAGCTCTAAACTAAAATTTGTTTATATATGTATATCTCGTCAATTAATAATGGCTGACTTTGAATTAATTTGGTATTAATCAGCGTTGAGCACTATATCATAAATAAATAGAGTAGAGACATAACAATATCTTGGTACTGGTATCTATAACTACAGAAAGTGCCATTACGAAGTTAAATATTGGTGATTCATCTAATTTGGAAATGGAGAATGCTTGATCTATACATATTGTACTTTTTTTAATTTCTAATTTTATACATATTGTACTTTTTTTTAAAAACCCATGAACTAGGTCAGTGGAAGCTCAATCATACCATGCATTCCTTCATTGCAGTTCAGGAGCGTCGGTAATAGATGTAATAAATATTATGTTTTCTTGCCCAATAGGCCATTAGCGGCGGTTATTCTTTAATAATCATGTCCATTTTTGTCTATGTCGGGTTAATTATATCTGATTGCTCGAGGACTTAAGTACTTAGCTTGTTTTTGCTGTATATCATTCGGTTTCAGAAGACATGTCAAATAAACAATCATTTGAACTTTAGTATTCTTATAACACTGTTCTTCGATCCAGTATCCTGTTACTAACTGCTCTCAAATTGGATTGAGATTTTAAGATTGTTTCTCTTTAGGTTTCAGTCCTGATGTCTTGCATATGTTTTTTCTGTCCCTTTTTTTTTAGCTCTTTAAGGAACTTTATTATGACAAGTTATTGGTAATATTATTAGAGTGCTTAGTCATAGTTACTCCTCTTAAAGTTATAGAATGTGTAATTCTTCATGCTTAACTATTGATTCAATCGGCTATATATGCAGATCTTGACACTGTTCCAGATATTTCGTGATAGTGAATCATTTTCTGAAGAGATTATCGAAGAAGTTCAAGCTCAATGGTCGAGTTATCTTCTTGAAATTAAAAAAAATGAATCTTCTGTAAGGTTTTAATTATACTCATGTTTGTTTGATCAGAATATGTGTAATGAGTTCACTTTGATTTGGTGTGGGGAATTCGAACTATGGATTAGACTTTATAGATTGTGTCATTGCATTTGACTTTTAGAACATATTTATGTTGGTTGTGTGGTGTATTCAATTTTAAGACAATGGTTGTTTAATGTGAATCTCAGACTTATCTAATTTATTTTCAACTAAACAGGGACCACCAGAAAAATAGAGTTTAAACAACATCAGTTTTGACATATTGACATCGGTTTTCTAACCGATGTTAGACATGTTTGAAGTCCTTTTTTTGCCATTAAACGTCAGTTTTGCAACCGACATTTAAACCACCAATGTGGAAAGTCACGTCGGTTTCTGGAAAACCGACGTGCATTTACCACGTCGGTTTTCCAGAAACCGACGTGACTTTCCACGTCAGTGGTTTAGACGTCGGTTGCAAAACCGACGTTGAGTGGCCAAAAAAACCGACGTGGAAAGGGCAGTCTGTAGTAGTGAGAATTTATCTACTCATCTATGTAGATGACATACTGATTAAGGGAGCAATGAGAATGAGGTCGCTTCAGTTGTTGCCAATTTAAAAAAGGTTTTGTCACCAAAAGAGCTGGGTAGTGTTTGGGAGTACATTTTTCCACTGAGTCAAGGACAGTACATAAGAGAGCTTCTCAAGCGAGCTAATGTGTTGTCATCTAAGTCAGTTCCCACTCCACTGATTACTTCAAATAACCTGTCCAGATTCAAGGAGAGCAACATAAGTATAAATCCTACTATTTTCAGAAGTTTGGTCGGAGGTCTACAATATGTCACTATTATGATACTTGAATTTCCTCCAGTGGTAACAAAGTTAGTCAAGTCATGGCTAATCTCGTAAACACGAGCTGGAGAGCATTGAAATGAATTATGAGATATTTGGCAGGCACCATTGATCATGTACTGAGAATAACGAGAGCTCCAAACTTTAATTTAACAGGGTTTTTTTTTTTTCTGATTGGGCTGCCGACCTTGATGATAGGAACTCTATTAGTGGTTCCCGTGTCTATCTTAGCAATAATCTTTTATGATGGAGTTCGAAGAAGCAGGGTTTTGTGTCAAGGTTGAGCACTGAGGCAGAGTACAAGATTTTAGCGAACACTTCTGCAGAGATGATATGGATATGATATCTGCTCAAGGAATTGAAAGTTGGATCAGTTCGCACGCCTACCATTTGGGTGAATAATTTGAGCACGATTGGTTTGGCATCGAATCCTATCCTACAAGCAACAACTAAGCACATTGAACTTCATCTTCATTTTATTAGAGACAAGATTCTTTCAACATAGCTGGTGCAACATGTTCCTTCTTCAAAGAAGATAGCTGATATTTCAACAAAACCTTTAAGTGAGCATTTCTTCACCAAGCTCAGAGACAGATTGAAAATAATACCCAAGAGCTCATTCAAATTCAGAGTCCGTGTTAAAAGACAGTATAGGTCACAACGACCTGATAGATTCAGGTCGCACGATCGCAGGCCTACTTGGTGACCTGATAATTTCAGGTCGCATGGGTATCAACCTTATGAGTTCAGGTCGAGTGAGTGCCGACCTGACAGGTCTCAACACGAGAGGTTTGCATGAGCCTACATCACATCAGATGACATCTGCTCTAGATTAGTATAATCGAATCTACTACAGCTGTCAAATAGTACTATAGCATTATTGGCCGCACGGTCATAGCTAGCCGTTGTCAGATGTACTGTAGCAATTCTGACCACATGATCTAGGGTAACCTTAGTCTGTTATGTTCCAATAAATAGTTGTGTATTTCATTGATGTTATGTATGAAAAAGATTACTGAAACTATATAGTATATTCTCCTCAACTAGGCTTTACTTATATAAAGCTTATGTTAGCTCGTCTTTGATTGCATAAGCTCGCCATGAGCTCGCTACATTTCTTTCACAAACATAACTAATTTGAACATAATCATCGTCGTGATTTTATAATACAAAGAAAAGAAAAAAAGGGATAGTGAATTAGCAAACGTTGTCGTGATCAAAACTCTGTCGAAAACCTCAAATAGCTTCTTGTTGCTACTCCTCCTCACTAAATATCCTATCTGTCAAACTTATTCTCTTAATTTGTCTTGTCCTCTCGTGACTTTTCTTTTTTTTCCCCCTTTTTTCTTATTTTGATTCTGCCCACGCCTCTGCTGTCTAGGGCTTTCTGCATGCAACGTGTACATTTTAAAAGTGCTGGAGACAGGCCTGATCAATTTTCTGGGCCCGAAGCTGTGTAAATTCGAATCTGAGTTGTCACAGTGTAACATGGCGTAGAATACGATCCCAGTGGTGATTGTCTTAATTGGGATCTTGGTTAATCTCGTTTAAGCTCCAATCTTATGCCTATGCTCTTCCTTCTCATGTCCAAAATTACTTCAAAATCACTGAAAATAAACATAAATCCCAATATTATAGTATCATAGATCAAATGTGCAGATATGAAAAAAAAATCAATGACGAAATTTAAATAAAATGCATATAAGTATATGATTTTAACACTAAAAATATGTGCATAATTTTCTTATCAAGTCCCCCACACTTAAATCCTTTCTTGTCATTAATTAACAAAATCGTACAAAATATGGGCAGCACAAAATCTAAAACGAAAGCAAATATAAAAATTATCTTGACAATTAGATCAACAAATACCACATAGGATCCATGACTTACTCATGGGATGCACTCAAAACGCTCAAGTATATAGGCTAAATTCATATGTGAACTCACACGTCAATACACATGAGGTTTTTGTCATAAGCTTGCGAATCTATCACGCTACCGATGCATAAAAATTCAAGGGTGACACGGTTTGTAACGGGGATTATGTAAGGTTAGATAGGGGAAGAGGCTAATAAAATCGAAGGAATTGTAACCCCTCCTAATACATACTACTGACTTCTAAAAACATAAAAGAAATAAATAATAAAATATAAAAATATTAAATTACATGTGCATGGAAAAACATTTCTTATATCCTCACTCCCAACTAAGAAGCTTAATGGATCATTGATTAAAAAAATCATAGCCCATAGCACTGTCGATGACTTCGGCCCTTTTAAGTTGTGGGCCGATGGATCTTTTTTGGACAAACACACATCAAAATCAGATTTTGTGAATTATTCATTTTTTTTTCTTTTTGTTTTTTGTTTAATATTTTTACACACACACAAAAAAAAACTTCATGTTTTCCTTCTCTGTTTTTCCTTTTATCTTATTATTGGCCGCATGGACTAAGAGAGGCAACAATAAAAATCTAAAAGCTATAAACTAAAATTAAAAATATATATATAAAATATATAAATTGAAATTATTAATAAAAAAAAAATCACAATGGATAAATAGAGTACACGTTTTCTTCGATTAGGGGATCATACCGGGATAAACCAAGAAAAATGGTGTATTATGGATAGTAACGTAGTAAGAAAAAAGACTGCGGCTCAGAATTGGCTTACTAATAAATATTGTAGGTAGGTTTTATAAGTGAAAGGCTATTTTACCATGAAATAGATTTTAACCTAAATGCCCTTATCTGAATTTAAACACATCTGTACTTCACAATTAATGAATACGTGTACATCAATGCAAGCTATAATGTAACCACAATGCAAGCTATAATGTAACCAATCAATGTAAGACCACACAATCAAAATAAAAAAAGGAGGGGTGGGGGGGGGGGGGGTGGGGGGGGGGGTTTGCATCATATACATTATATGCTCATAAGCCCAAATCTCACTAGAAAAAATACGATTATTCATCCTAAATCCAAGTGGTTTGCTAATAAACTAATTAAAAGAAAGAAAGAAAAATAAAAACTGGGTTGCCTCCCAATAACTCTTTTGTTTTACGTCGTTTGCTCAACATACTCCATATTTAAATTTTTGGTGGTTTCTCGAGATCTTTCTTTTCTAGTCAAGTTTTTAGAATCATTCACGATAAGGTTTTAGCAAATGCTCGTTAACCTTGAAAATCTTTTCAGTCTTCATGTATTGAATTTCTACCTCACCATGAAAAAAAATACATCAATAATGACAAAAGGTCCAATCCAACGGGAACGCAACTTATCGGGAAGTAATTTTAGGCGGGAGTGATAAAATAACACTTTTTCACCCACGATAAAACTCTTTCGTGCAATTCTCGCATTATGAAAAGCCTTTTTTTCCTTGTAGATCAATCCGTTCTCGAATGCATCATTACTTATTTTCTCGAGCTCTTGCAACTGTAGTTTGCGATGCACCCCTGTCTCATCAAAATCCATATTACACTTCTTAATAGCCCAAAACGCTCGATGCTCAAGCTCCACTGAAAGATGGCATGTCTTCCCGTAGACCAAGCTATAATGAGACATCCCTATAGGCATTTTATAGACAGTACTATACGCCCATAATGCATCCTTAAGCCTCAGACTCCAACCTCTATGAGTCATTTGAGCCGTCTTCTCCAAGATCGACTTAATCTCCCTATTTGAAATCTCAGCCTAGCCATTTCTCTGAGGGTGGTATGCCGTGGACAATTTATGCACGACAAAATATTTTTTAACAAAGCATCAACCTTCCTATTATAGAAATGTGTCCCTCGATCGCTGATTATAGCTCTCGAAACTCTAAACCTAGCAAAAATATGAGATTTGACAAATTTTGCCACCGCCTTACATTCATTTTTTCGAGTGGTCTTTGCTATCACCCATTTAGACACATAGCCGACCGCAACTAAAACATGAAATTTACTATCAGACTTAGGAGACGGTCCCATGAAATCCATACCTCACACATCAAGAATTTCCAACACAATAATCGGGTTTTGGGGCATTTGATTTCGTTGGGATATGTTACCTTTTCTTTGGCTATTATCGCATGATTTGAAAAAAAGTATAAGCATCTATAAAAAGTGATGACCAGTAGCATACGCTCTCAAATACTTTGTGAGCTGTCCTCTTTGCTCCAAAATGTCCCCCGCATGTATATGTATGGAAAAAAATTGAGAATCTAATGAAACTTGGTCTGAGGTATACACCTTCTTATCACTTGGTCTGAATAATGTTTTCAAAAATATGGATCGTCCCAAACATAATACATAGTATCTTTCTCCAGATTATCCTTCCTATCCTTAGTTAAACCCACCGAAAAAACATTAGCGACGATAAAATTTTGGATCCTTAATCAAATATTGGGCTTATATGTGAAATAATTATATATTGTGGACTGTCAAATAAGGAAGCCCAGTTAAAGTGATCAAATAAAGTTTAAATTATATTGTTTTAATGTATTTAATAGGATGTGGGCCTTTGATGTGTAGATACTCAGTGGGCTATCTATTTTAATGATGGGCTAAAATAGGTAAACCCTAGATGACTCATGTATATAAAGTTTATGGTCCCTAGGTCATACGTATCATTATCAACTATTCTTTTATGCATCCTATCGTTAGAAGATAGCATATAGAGAAATCTAAACGATTCTTTAAAAGGATTGGATACGTATTACCCTACAAGGTCAAATCCCAAATTAAACCGTATATGGACTCAGGTATGCTTCCGTAAATTTACTCACGATTCTTAATAATTTAATAGTTCCTCGATTAGAGCGATGGCATTCGCTAAGATTTTATTATCTAACATAAAATTCACTAAATCAGCATATCAGGGGACTACTATGCTGGACACTGGGTTACCTAGTGTAGACGAGTTTCGTGCAGAAGTAAAAAGCTTTTTGTCAGGGAATCTGCCCGGCAACAGTGTTTCATCATTGCTTAAAACTAATCGAATGAGATGGTACTCCACGGAATTTTCAGATCCTTTCTTGTATCTTATATCCAAGCTAAACTCCTAGAGAAGTAGAATCCACCTATTAAGTCTCGATTTTGCCTCTTTCTTTGAAAGCAAAAATTTGAGGGCCGCATGATCAGAGAAAACAGTAACTTTAGTCCCCAATAAGTATGAACAGAACTTTTCTAAGGCAAAAATGATAGCTAAAATTTCTTTTTCAGTTGTAGAGTAGTTCACTTAGGCAGGGTTCAAATTCCTTGAAGCGTAATAGATCACATGCACAACTCTCCCTACTCGTTGGCCCAACACAACGCTCACCATGTAATCACTTGCATCTCACATGATTTCAAATGGAAGTTCCTAGTTAGGCGTGTGTATCATGGGCGGTGTTGTCAAATGTTCCTTCAACATGTTGAACGCTACCTTGCAATCGTCATCCATGTTAAAATCTTTATCTTTTTAGAGCAACTTGCACAATGAAGATGATATCTTGGAAAAATCTTTAAAAAATCTCCTATAAAAGCCTGCATGACCAAGAAACGAGCGAAATCCCCGTACACTACAGGGTAAAGCAAATCACTAATAAGATTAATTTTAGATTTATCGACCTCAGTCCCTCTCCTCCCAAAGATACAACATGGCCCAAGACTGTACCTTGTTTTGCCGTAAAATGATATTTCTACCAGTTAAGAACAAGGTTAGTAAGGTTAGTATCAATACATCTCTTTAAAACAAGGGTAAGACTTTTAAGGCAAATTTCAAACGAATACCAATACATACTAAAATCATTAGCGAATACTTCTATGATATTACCAACGTACTAAGAAAATATACCTACCATGCTTCACTGAAAAGTGGCTGGGGCATTGCATAATCCAAAGGGCATTTGCCGGTAAGCTAAAGTCTCAAACGAATAAGTGAACATCGTCTTCTCTTGGTCCTCGGGCGCAATTGCAATCTGAAAAAATCCCAAAAAACCATTTAAATATAGTAATAGAAGTGTCCATATAGTCTCTCAACCATGTGTTCTATCCTTTCGGGTCATTGAATTCAGCTTATGAAAATCAATACAAAATCTCCACCCGGTCTGTATACGAGTCGGGACTAACTCACCTTATCGTTCTCAACTACAAGGATGCCAGATTTTTTTGGGATGACTTGTATGAGAATTACCCATGCACTATATGAAATAAAAATAGATCATCCCACATCAAGGAGTTTAAGAACCTCCCTTTTGACCACATCCATCATCGGCAGATTCAATTGCCTTTGTGCTTCTCGAATGGGTTTAGCATCATCGGTTAGTAAAATCTGATGCATACATAGGCCTGGACTTATCCCCTTTATGTTGGCTATTGTTCACCCAATTGCTTCCTTCTGATTTTTAAGAACACCGACCAACCCATTTTCTTGCATTAAATTTAAGTCTACCAAAATAATCACGGGCAGTGTCTCATTCTCCCCTAAGTAAACATACTTCAAGTGACCAGGTAATGATTTAAGCTCCAAGTCAAGTGCCTGCTTGGTAGAGGGAAGAACTTTCTGGTGAGGATCTGGCAATTTAATGTAATAAATGAACTTTCGTTGAATTGGTTTTGCAATTTGTAAGGCTACTGCAATCTCAAATAATTATTTTCAAAATTCAAAGGCCTCATCCTCATTGGCCACTAGTTTCACATAGACCACCACTTTCAAATCAACCATGCAATTTAGCTCAAAAACCTCCTGAATAAGAGGATCAATAAAACTTAAAGAAAAATTAGAAATTGTATCCTTAGGAAACTTGACGGCCTCCCCAACAAAATAGAAGTTGAATTTGACGAGTCGCCATACATATCAAGCACATAAAAATCGACCGGAAAAACAAGTTCAATTATTTAGACTAGTATATCTTCAACCACCCCATCTGGATTAGCGTTACTACGACCGGCTAACTGAAAAATAACCCCAGTCTCTCTCAAAGGTCCTATTTTTTTTTATAGAATTATATATAGATCGTGGTATAACATTTATCGATGGTTCTAGATCTAACATAGCATGATCAATCCCAACATTTCCTATATGAGAAGGAAGAACAAACATACCTAGGTCCTTATGCTTTTGGGGAAGATTCTTATTGAAAACTGCTGACACATATTCTCCCATCACACAACGAGAAAACAGTTAAATTCCAACGGAAAAAATTCGTTGGAATTCAATACAAATTTCCTTTGGAATGCCCAATTTCAACGGAATTTCCAATGAAATACATACCATTGGAAAAACAGCCGTTGGAATTGCCAAATTCTAATGGAAATTCCTATGGAAAAAATATCCTACGGACTTCCCAAAAGAAAATTTCCATTGGAATTATCAATCGTTAGAATACACTCCAACACAAATTCCAACGGTTTACATTCCATTGGAATATTTTCCAACGACTTTTTCCCATGGATATTTACTGTTGGAATCTATTCCAACAATTTTTCCCACGGGTTTTTCCGTAGGAATTTGAAAAGAAAAAAAAATCTAATAAAATGCAAAATAAAATTTCTAAGAATTAAAATTCGAATAATAATTTTACAATTCGAACAATACTCCTACGAGTCACAAACAAATAACTGTAATGTTATCATAAACAAATAGAAATGCCTACAAGTCACCCTCATCATATTCCATGCCATCATCTCCATCACATCCAATGTCTCCCTTGTCATCCCCAAAATCCTCGTCATCACCCAAATACTCATCATCTCCTATGTCTTCGTTGTCTTCGTCATCTTCGTCCTCATGAATGACGTTCGGTACTGCTGCAGAAGAGGCATCATAGCTAGAGGAAAAATGTGATGTGCTCGAAATCTTCAGAAGAAGGCTGCGAATCGAGGTAAGCTTACTCTCTAATAGCTCATTTCGTTGTTCTAAAGCATCCAGACGATGACAAAGCTGCTGAACATCAAGCACACCAGACGAGCTAGAATTTGAACTCGTCGAGCTATAGAAAGACGCCTCAGATCCAAAACCATAAGCATGTCCTTTCTTATTGCATCCTCCAGTAGCCTCGTAAAAGCAATGTGAATCATCAATGTTGGTTATACCTTGTGCAATTTTAGACGCCTTGAATTTATTGTACGTAGTCTGCATAAAATCCACATTAAATATACAACAGAAACAAAGTGCAGATCCATATCTACAAACAATCTATGAACTTTACTTTATATATTGTCAAACGAAATGATCGAATCAAAAATATAATCTTCTAGAAGAAAACATGAAATTGCATTTGATTCTCACCCACATTGAATGAATATAACAATAATTTTAGTGTATCATTTGACATTTGCAGACGCCCCTGTTTTCTTGTTTTCTCATGTCTGTTTAATTGCAATCACTGGTCATATTGGACAGCAATTATGCTAGTTTGCAGCATTCAAAGATTCTAGATGATCTTAGCACACACGAATCTGTTGTAAATAAAATATGCAACAAAAATTTATTGCAACTATTATTTTATATCGTATACAACTCAAATATCACATACTTCATAACGAAGTTACAGAATCTGAATGTAATAAAAAAAAATAAAACACTCTAAGATTCTCTACACAAAAATCTTAGTCGCCTCCTCGGCTAGTTAAAAAACCGTATAATGCCTTTTTTTTCATCTTCTCTGGAAGTTGAGCGTCTTGATAGAATATGCAAAGTAGATAGTGAAAAGAACCACGAATCCAAGAAGTACAAACAATCTATAACTTTACTTTATATATTGTAAAACATACATATATTCAAACTCATTCAAGAAAACATGTTCCTAGAAAGCAGAAAAAATAATAGCGCGATTGGAAACCCTTTCTTTCATTTTCATTTCGTTTCAATAGTAAAAAGTGAAAATAAATTTGTTTAGGGAGAAAAATTTTTTTGGGGAAATAATGATTGGATATAAATTTTGTTTATTTGTAAGTGATTGGATATCCGACACCAAATACAATCTCAAAACCCAAAATCCAAAACCGACCCGACAAACTGTCGGAACCACCACCACTATATGGGGTCTCTGCATAAGGTACTGGTTAATCATATCCATGCCGCCCATAATTACAACGACCCGAAGCCCCAGACCCGACCCGAGGATAGGGAGGGCAAACGCCGCCGTTTTGTCGCTTCCAGTCTCGGCCAGGCCCAAGACCTCCTGGCCCGATAGAATTTCAGCGACCCGAAGCCCCAGACCCGACCCGAGGATAGGGGAGGGCAAACGCCGCCGTTTTGCCGCTTCCAGTCTCGGCCAGGCCCACGACCTCCTGGCCCGATAGAATTTTGGGGATGCAGTGGTGCTGGACGGGAGTGGGCCCGCTTCATGCTGAGCTCGTTGCAGGTGTTGACGGCCCATTCGGCGAGTCCCAGGTCAGAGAAGGCGACGTTGCCCGGGGTTGAGTTAGGGTTTTGTTCTTTCTCGAGTACTTTTGGTGCGGCGGCTTCCCAATGGCGGGGGTTTGTTGGTGGCGGTGGTTGTGTAGGCGGACTTTCTCCTGTAAAACAATGGGAAATTTTCTTACGAGTTGGGTTTCTTCATCCATGGCCACTGTCTTGTCTAGCTTCTCTGTAATTATTATCAATGGAATGGGGCAAACTCAAGCAGTTACCCTAAAAAGGAAGGGGATAAGAAACGGGCAAGGAAAAAAAGAGAGAGAAAAAATGAAAGAGAAAGTGGTGAAAAAAAGTTGTCTTGCGAAAATATTTTAGTATTAATATCCATTCACTTTTTCTTTTTCATTAGATGAGTGAAAAAAAATATTTTGGTATCCAAGTGCCACCCTAATTAATTCATGTTCTCTGGAGATGTGGGAATTAATTCATATTCTGTGGAGATGTCACCACAGTACATATTGGTCACTTACTAAAGTCAAGTTTATAACTATAAAACCATTCTTAACTGCATATTGCAAACCATTCTCAAATAATAAGTGAAGACTTACAAAAGTGCCTTTTGCTTTAGAAGTTACCCACTTTCCAATCTTCTCATTGTAATTGACCTTCAAAAAAACCTCAGGAATGCTAACACTTCTGCCCAATTGCTTTTCCTGAAATAAGAAATATATTCAATCAAGTAAACCTACATTCTAAATGCTCGACCAATTTTCTCAGATCAGCACAAATTACAAAGAAATATTATCAAAGCCACTCTAACAAAACAACCCGAGTAGTGAAATATATAATATATATATAATATATATATATATATATATATCTTATATATATATTATATATATATATAAATACTTATATATATATCAAAAATAAACTTATATAACGTCTTCTACGCTCAGATGTAGAAATAACACCACCTCGATTCACATAGCCATCTTTGTTAACGGCTATATTCTTTTTGTTTTGATCAGACATGCATTGAAAATGGGGGTCTGTCGTCCACTTCTCCTTAAGTGCCCTGAGCACTTTTTCAGGCATCCATGTCCCAGCCGATATACCTCTACGAATATCACCCAAATTTTGACACACATATTTTGCACTCTTTTCTCTCCATATCTTTTGAATTTCTTGATCATGTATAGAATCTCACCTAAAAAGACCCTACATAAAATTTAATCAATATTCAACGAGTATTTAAAAATTTTATACAAATAAAGAAGTTTTAGTATTTAAGAAGTTATCTTATTATTTATATCACCTGAAACTCTTCAAACCACAACTTTTTCACATTTGTTGAGACTTCGCGCCATCCAGTCCACGACTGATCATATTTTGATTTCATGATATCTGAAATCCTTTTAGTTGTTTCATAAGGAATGACCCTGTTATTAAAATATTGTGTAAATTATTAATTTATTAGAAATGTAATAAATTCAGTAAAGAAAAATAATAATCAATTAATTGAAAGTCATACTCCATTCTGTTTGGTTTTATCAACACCCTGGAATCATTTCCCAATGATGTGGAAGCCTCAGCAAAGGTGGGTACACTAGAGGCAGGTGCAGAGTGTGTAGGGTTTTGAGCACTGGATGCAGTTACTGAATGAATAGGGATGGTAGTACTTGGTGCAGTTGCTGAAACGCTTGGTGTAGTTGTTGTATGTTTGCCTTTTGCTCTGCCCTCGCCTCCGCCTCTTTCTCGCCCACCAAAGCTACCACGATCACTTTTACTTGACATGTGTGAAACATTTGGTATAGTTGTTTTGTGTGTGCCTCTGCCTCTTCCTTGCCCAGGAAAGCTGTCACGATCACTTTTGCGTGACATCTGTGAACAAGAAAATAATATTTACGAAAATATTATTACAATACTTTTTTGAGAAGGAATAATCGAAAATGTTTTTTGGTTTTAACCCTGCGACACAGAAAGGGATAGGAAAAGACCCTTTGGAGTTTTTAATTTTTTTTAATATAAAAAAGATCATTATGGAGTGAAATGAAACTCACGGGTTCAAACGGAGATATGTCTTCAACAGAACGAAAGTAAATCAGAATTTTCTATTTCTCTCCTAGTATTCAGTTTTCATTTTTATTTTTTTTTCTGAAAAAAGAAGCAAATATAATCTAAGAACTTTGAAGACTAAGCCAAAAACAAATCCTTAAACAATCAGCCAAGAGGTCTTTCATTTATTTTGAAAATGATTAGATTATGAATCCTATAATACTATAAAACTCAATCAAATTTAGACCCTATAATACTATTTTTGTGCCTTGAAATATCGATATTAATCTATCAATAAGAGATTATTTCAACCAAGTTTAAAGTTTATGAAATAAATATTTGCCTTCTCATATATTTATTACTACTTTGTAGTTTTTACCTTTTACCTTTTCGTTTAGGTCAAAGCAAAGTAAATTATTAATCTATACATATACTTACAAGTGAATATTGCTTTTCTTTCAAATGTTCATGTTCTGCACCAAATGAATTGAGCCCCAGGGAACTTGACATATGTGAAACATTTTGTATAGTTGTTTTATGAGTGCCTTTGGCTCTGACCCTGCCTCCGCCTCTTCCTCGCCCACCAAAGCCGAAACGATCACCTTTGCTTGACATCTGTGAATAAGAAGATCACAAATTAAAAAATATATTCACAGTATAATTGAATAATTCAAAGGCACGACTAAAGCATGGGATATCATAAATCTAATATTCAATAATTTCTAAAATAAATACATCATGAAAAAGATAGAAATTTAATTTAACATAAGAAAACTAAGAATTAGGAGCAAGAGTTCACAAAATATTTGATAAAGCTGAATAAAGCCTTAAGTATCAATCAATGTAAGCATGATAATCGGCATAGGCATCAGAATCTTGACATCTTTAAAAAGCCATTAGATTTAGAGACCTTCTCTCGTTTGAGAAGAGATCTCGGAATGTGCATTTTTTAAGTCCGTGTTGGTTTTGATGTCGTGACACCTAAACTATCATCAGTCGTGACATCTGTATATTTTTGCATGCAATTTTTACTTTCTTTTTCATACATAACCTAAATGCATTGGGTCTGGTTGAAGTGTAAAAAGTTCATATGTTGTAATAAAACGTGATGGAAAAAATACTAACCTCTTTCTTTTGGTGATTGTGGAATATTCCCATAGAAATAGGTGTTCTCACTAGTCCATGAAAAAGGGGTGTTTATTTTTCCAGCAATTGGTAAAGATAAGTAAGTTTCAGTTAAAGTTACTGAAAATATAATAAAAATCTGGATAAAAACTCTAATCTTAAAATTTCACTTCCTTAAGAGATTTTGACGTAGTCATTAACTTAGTTTAAGGTGTTTATTTCTACTGACTTCACCTTAAGTAATTTTGGTTATAATGTCATCACATAAAAAACAACATTGATCATGTCACTTAAACTATAAGTTGAATTTTTAACTTTTTAGGTCAGTTTTTTTAGGCATCAATTAGAACATTCATACTTGGTGAAGATGCCATTTTGCTTTTTGTTCTATTGTGTGTGCTTGTGATATTTCCCTTAACTCTCTTGATCATGTTATGAATTTGCTAACCAAGTGTTACAGTAAGTTATAATCAGATGATTGGACCAGTAATAATGAGGTTATTTGGTGAGTGAATTTTTTTCTTCGCAAAGACTTTGTTCAACTATGGTGATGGTTTTTGAAATCTACCTTTGTCTTGGTTTTATTTATAAATAGAGATTTGTGACTTTAATTAATTTTCAAAAGGAGATAGTGGTTTAATTAAGCTTTGAGATTGTGTAAATTATTTTTGGTAAGTGAGATGTGTGTCTTATTTTGAGAAGGAGTGGGGATATTTTTTTTTTTTTAGGGAAGGAATTTTTTGGGTTTTAACCAGTTAGGAAATAAAAAACGAGTGTTATTTACTTGATTTTTTTTATCCTCTCCCTTCCCTACAACGGTCGTTTTTACCCAAATTGAAAACCTAAGGGTTTTTTACTTTCAATTGTCTCTCTATTTTTTTTTCCAACGACACGCAATCTTCCAATGGAACACAAATTATCTATTGATTCTACTTGTCTCTGTGGTTTCTCCCAAATTACTTTCAGAATGTCGAACTCTCCATCACCTAGTAGAATTTTAGAGCTTCCAGCGGGTGTGCACCGCTCAGCCGGTGAACAGGGTCCAGTGAATCTGCTGAGATACATCGCCATGGACGTTCGTGAGGAGGTTGGTGGTGTTAACCCATCACCAACTAGACTTAGTCACTGCTGCATCTGACTCAATTTCAGTGGCTCAACTCATGCCCGGCCAGTTGGGCAACAAAATTAATGTGAGCAATCCCCCGGATTTGCCGTTCATTTTAAAGATTTTTGGTCCAGTTGGGGATCCCTCATTGAAGAGGTCGCGACGGCTTCGAAATATTCCACCTGGAATAATTCCGGCGGATATCCCCAAGAGTTAGGCGGGTGAGCGCCGTCATGTGCCCATTGAGCACATGAACTTGGTTGAGGAAGTTACAGCTATGACGGACTCCGACGGTGATGAATATGTGCCACCAGAAAATGTTGTCGCCCCACCATTTTCTTCTGTTCCACGGTTGTCCAAATCACCTACGTTTCGTCAAAAACAAAAAGTGCGCTTGGTTGATAAAAAAATTCCTCTGGTAAGTGATGATTCAAGTGCCTCTGATCTCCTGTTCACTGTTGTTGATTTTTTTCATTAGTTAAGTTGCATGCCCTTCCAGTCCATTGGTCGTCAAACCTCCCTTGACTCCGTCGAACATGACTCAGCCGGAGACTGAGTATAACTACTCTCCTGAATCTGATGATGTTTATTTATTTTCTGAGATTCTGTCTACCCTGATGTCCGAAAAGAAAAAATCTAAAATTGCCCAGAAGATTGGTGATGGTTCTAGTGTTTCATCAGCGAACATGACATCACCTACAGCTGCTCCGATTTCGTCTCCTAGCTCCCCTTCTGATAATGTAGGTTCAGAAGGCACTTCAGTCCACCCAACTACGTCTGAGCAATCTTCTGATGACTCCCCGTTTCAAGACATTGAGATTGAAGACATGGTTCTAGTATCTGCAAAGTTTTTGACTGAGGAAGCTGAGGAAATGTTTCCAAGGTATCGTCTACGTGAAATGATTGACAAGCGTCGAGTCCCGAAGGAGGTCTTCAAAAAGTAGAATTTGATTGCATTTTTTGAAAGAAAAGGTATGTACTCAACTGTTTCACCTACAATTCCCTTTGTCCGTAATGTGGTGTTAGAGTTCTATGTCAACATGCCCCAATCCATTGTGATTAATGCATATTTGATTGGATTTTAGCGGGTATTTTAGTTCATTTTTATTAATGTTATCGGGATAAGTTGGGTAGTTTGAGCTTAAATTCGTACATTTGTACTTACATCTTATTTTACCGCTTTTTGATCGAGATTGATCCAATTAGGTGATATTTTGTTGTTTTCACCTTAGATTTGGATTTTATTTTTATTTCGTATTCGTGAACAAACAAACACAAAAGGAACTTCCGTGCCTAGTTTTCCATGAGAGACGATTCGGTTCAACTTACCAACATACACGCGATCCCGTTCTCTTGCAGGTGAGCTTTAAAAATTTGACAAATCTTTATAAAGTAGATGCACAAAAGCTTGAATCACATTGCTGATCCTAAGTCAGTCAATTTTAGTAAATTTTATGTGCGTGGAAGGATTTATTCATTCACTTCTGATTTGATAAATGAGTTGTTTGGCACTGAGCTTTATCATGGGGATTCGACTGTTGATGATATGAACAGGGTAACTGAATTTTTGTCTGGGGTCTGCTTAAGGAGTGGCGTGAGCAGTTGTCTAGCACACGTTTATCCTCCTTATATTCTATTTTGCACAAAGTGGCCATTTGTAACTGGGTTCCAACGAAGAATGCTACAGTTGTCACGCGTCCTCAAGCACGGTTTCTGTTTTGCTAGGCCGAGGCATAAAATTCAGTTTTGGCTAGCATTTGTTTGATGTTGTCACCCGATTTGATACATCCAAGGAAACTTCCTACTTTTGTTTTCTTTCCCTAACTTTTAGTCTTCTTGAGAATCAAGGCTTTCGGCCTAATGAGGATGATGTTTTGACTGGGGAGCCGGAACATTTTTCGTTGCGTGACAACATACAACTGGAACTCACGTTGTAGATCTTTCGTGGTGCCAGCTCGAGCTGCTGGTGCTTCTCGTGTTGGTTCTTGTGATGGTAACACCAGTTCTAACATCGTTCAATTTTCTACTCCAGTGGTGCGGGCCCAGGTGGCTTTGCTTAATCATCAGATTCACCAGTTACAGGCTCAAGTTGTTCAGATCCAGTAACTTCGTGACTCATTCGTTGAGGCTCTTTTGCTTTCCGAACAAAAGGGGGGAGATGGTGATGGAGATAGTGACGACGCGACGGATGGTGATGTTAGAGACGCGGATGCGGATGATGATGCTGGCGAGGATGCTGCAGCTGCAGCTAAGGATATGGCTCACTTAGTCAAGGGTAAGAGGAAGGCTAGGGATGGTGGGCCTTCTCCACATCGCTCGACGAGGACACGTAGTCGTTAATTTGTTGTGTTTTGAGAACATTGGTTATTTGACTGTGGTTTGTATTTCGTGGTTTGAATTTTTTAACAATAGTTATTTGTTTAAGGGGAGTTTTTGAATAATTTGGTGCGTCTTGGGTATTTTGTCCGAAAAAGTAAGAGGGGGAGATTGTTTTGTTTTGAGAATATTGGTTATTTTACTATGGGGAAATTCCATGAGAGGGCCCGATTTATCGAAATCGTGTCATAATAAGGCCTGAATTTTAAATATTCCCAACAAAAGGCCTTAATTTACAAAATTAATTAATTGAGGGCTCATATTTACATTTTGATTCTCACTTGAAGACCTCTATTAACCTTGGTTAAGTAAAAAGCTGGCCCCACAACTAATACCAAAAGCTTTCAATTGATTTTTTATCATCACGTCAACTAACCCTTATTAGCGTCCTCCTCAAGCATCGTTTTTTCTCCCCCCACTGCTTATTCATTGTCTCCAGGATCTGTAAAACCCACCCCCCCCAAAAAAAAGTCATGCACAGTGGGGAACCAATATATGAGGATATTTTTGTATATATATTTATTATTACATTCTCATTTTTGATACCCATTTATGATTAAATAAAGATAAAAATCTCTTGATACAGAAAAAATATGAAGATTAGCAGATGTATGTATGTATGACAAGAGACTGTGATGATTAACACATTAACAAATTTGTTAATTACTGTTAATACATATTGCATCAGTCTATTTTAAGTATTAGAACAAATCCATGTAGAGTCAAAATAAGCAGCCAAATAATCAAGTACCTGATTTTTCTGCATCTCCATAAATTCCTCTTGCTTTTCTTTCTTCCTTTTTTTAATATATTTTTATATTTTCTTGCGATTTTTTGTTCGAGTGATTCCCATTGTTTTTTCATCTTAAACCTATATAATTTAACTCCAATAATTTTGTCTTGATCGTTTTGGATTAACAAAGAAAAATACATACACTACCATAATCAACTCCAATAATTTTGTCTTGATCAACTCCAACTAACACAGAAAAATACACACTACCATAATCAACTCAAATAACTTTGTCTTGATTATTTTGGATTAAAAATATTGTCCTATCCCCACCAAAATAAATAAAGTCATCTGCATTACACCAACCATTACACCAAAACAAAATACATGAGATCATTTGTTTTACACCAAAGCAAAAGACATGATATCATTTGCTTTACACCAATGCCAAAGGCATGACATTATCTACATCTCAAATAAAAATGTGGGACTCCAATCGGATGGAATAACATGTTCTCCATTGCATATCGTTGATTTCGGTTGAGAAGTTGCGTCTCCCGAGGGACTCCGGCCTGAAGCAACAACATATTCTCCATCGCATGACATATATTGTGGTTGAGAAGTTGCGTCTCTTGATGATCCCTCCTAATAAGAAAATAAAACTACTTATCTTATTCAAGTATTTAGTAAATAATAATAATAATAATAATAATAATAATAATAATAATAATAATAATAATAATAATAATAATAATAATAATAATAATAATAAACAACTTATTAATCAAATAGTGAATTTGTTCGTTTCTTCAATCTTTACAACTTCTTTTGTTAAGACCAAGTTCACAACATTTACCACATTTTGTTGGCCCGTATTTACGTTTAGCTTTATGAGATCCTTAGATTCACTTGGGTCCTTTCCTCTTTTAAGTTTTGGCCTCCCCGCATGCCTTGTATAAAGAGGTTGTAAGATGGTTCCATGGTCGCTTTTAGGCCAAAAGTGAGAACTTGTCATTGGATATATGCAATAGGCATACGTCTTCAAAAATGTTTCCTTTGTGAAGTATGCGCTTACATAATCCTCATGTTTTCCCTCAATTCTATCTATTACAGCAACAACATGCTTGCAAGGAATACCCGATATGTCCCATTTTCTACAAGTACATGTGTGCCGTTCAAGATTTACCACGAACTTCTCAGGCCTCCGTGATACCTCAAATATAGCCCTCTGATGATCCCCACATGGAACTGCTGTCCATATCTTACTATCCATAATTGAAATGTTAAGCTTGTTTAGTACATCAGGGCATATTACACAATTCTTCCCCCTCATTTTTTCACTTTTTTCATACATCTTCTTCATTCTTTGAGCTCGTATACTTTCAATTAGAGAAATAATCCCACCACCTCTATATTCTAAGATTTGACTATTGAAACTCTCGGCACTATTGCTCGTAATTGTAGTGTTCTTGACATGAGCTTCAAAACCAGCTTTACTCCAACTCTCCATACCAATATCAGTTAAATGTTTCCAAGCCCCATAACAAGTCCGTTGCATCTGATTCATTTGAATCTCGTAGTCTACGGTGGTGGTGGCGTTTACTGTTGCCCAAAATAAATTTCCCGTCTGCCTATCCTTCCATTTCTTCTTGAAATTATGAAATAAGTGTAAAACACAATTTCTATTATACTTGGATGGATAAACATTCTTCAAAGCTGAGATAAGACCCTGTCAATAAAAATAATTCAAAAATCAAGCTTTTAGAACTAAAAACTAACGTAATGAGATTATTTGATCATATATTTTAGAACACATACAAACCTTACAAAATTGAAAAATGCATCCTAGATAACCCTGAACACATACATATAATATTAGAAAAAATTAACTAAAAATAAAAGTCTCAGTTGTTACCGGTCCTTGGTCTGAAATAAAGTCCACCTTTCTCCATGGGGAGAAGTATCGCCAATATCTTTCAATAATTCTTTTGAAAACCATGACCACGCATCTTTAGTTTCTGAAGAAACTATCGCAAATGATATAGGAAATAGACCGTTGTTCCCATCTTGAGCCACCGCCGACAAGATTTGGCCTCGATGATATCCTTTCATGAAGCATCCATCAATGGCTATCAAGGGTTGACATCCTGCTAGAAAGCCCTTCTTACATGCATCGATGCATATGTAAAGTCGATCGAATCGGGGAGGTTCCCCTGGAGCCAAAATCTGAAAAGAAGTTCCAAGATTAGTTCTCAATAATTCCTCTCTATAATCCCACAATCTAGCATATTGTTCATCTTGACTACCATCTAGAGATTGAAGGGCGAGGTTTCTTATTCTATATGTCTTTGATTTACTAATCTTCATGTTGAGTTCTTCACCAATATGATCTTGCAACTCCGAGCCCGTCATCTTTGGGAATTTCTTCAAGTCTCCAGCCACTTTTTTGCTTAACCATTCCGTATCTATGAACCTTGCTTTCATGTTCCCCTTTTTGCAATTATGTTCTTCATAGTACGTCTTCACCTCATAAGTTTCAAGATGACCAACTTTCGAACAAAAAATAAGCCATGGACAACCATCAACATATTTATCTCTACACCTTCCATTATCTTTCCTCATAAATGACAAAGCATAGCCGCTATATACAGCATAACTTTTTACTTCTTCATAAAATTCATCAATGGAAGAGAATTGTTGGCCTAATCTAAAACTTGCTTGTCCATTGGCATTTTGAACACGCAATGACTCGACTTCATTCCCACTATCTGACGAATAAGAATCAGAATAAGAATTTTCTATTATTGTTAATTTACTGCATGATTTTACAGGTCCACTCGACGAGTCACTAACATCACCTAATGTATTATCTAATGGACCAATAATTTGTCTCTCCTTTTCAGCGTTGATTTGCACGTTATTTTACATATTTGTCTTACCATTTTTGTATCACGTTGCGTGTGTTTTGTTTGCTTTTAGGTGTTTTAGGAGTCGAGTGGGCCGTTTTTCGTTATTTCTAGGTTTTCGTAGTTTTTGTACGTTTTAATATTAATTTTCGTAGTTTTTCACTCTTTCATTTTTCTCTTGGCCGTAGGACGTCCAAGCGGGGCCCACGCTCATTTGGGATCATTTTCATTTGACTCGGAAATGGAGGGACAAGCAAGGAAGCGCAACGGACGAGGTTAGATAAACCGGCAGACGAGAAAAGAACGAGAAATCGAGCCGGGTGCAGCAATCCAGTCGACCGACTGGGAGTTCAGTCGGTCGACTGCCCTTCTATTCGATCGACTGGAACCCCGAAATCGACTGGATTCCAGGGACTTTTGGCCGTTTTGACATCGCAGTCGATCGACAGGAGAGTTGACCGATCGACTGCCAGTCAATCGACTGCTTTACAGTCGATCGACTGAAAAGCAGATTTTTTGCTGTTTTTGGACGATTTTACCCCTGCGAATGTATTAATCAAGGCAACGTCTTTTCATTCATCAGCAACTTGCAGCTGAGGGTCCTTTCTACTCCAAGGAAGCTCCTTCAACCAGACAAAAAATTTCCCTTTTCATTTTGATCAATTAAAATCCTAGAAATTAGTTAGTTCATTAGCTTTACCTTAGTTAAGTGTTAGATCTTAATTAGCTAGTTGTTCAAACTTTGGTTTAGATTTCTTTTGTGAAGAAGCTTTCAAACTTTCCATTTCAAGCTTTTGTGGATCATACTCTTGGTAATATCTTTCTATAATATAGTTTTAATTTCATGTTATTTCTTTTAATCTTGTATTGATGCTTGGATCGTAATTTAGTTGTTATTTTGATTATCAAACTTCCATTTTCATTTTATCTGGCTTTCTCGCTTTTGAACTTATTCTTTTAAGTTGTTTAGTTGTTTGGATTAATTTCTAAGTTTTTATAAGTTTTATATAATCTTCCCTTTTAAAACTTTGATTTTTGTTAAATTAATGTTGACTTTTTCAAATAAGTTTGACTTTAATTTTCCCTCCATTTCCCTAATTTAAATTATGAGCTTTCTTAGTTAATTAGTTTAGATTAATCGTTTTAAAATAAACTTTAATTTCCTTTTCACATTTTAATGTTTTCCAAACTTCTATTTCAATTTAAAGTTTAGCTATAAAAACCAAAACCGAATCAATGACTATCGCT
>BMAC01000781.1:420546-434907 GCA_014905375.1 Phtheirospermum japonicum
ATATAATTTTTCATAATTGCACAATACTTTTTTAATGGTTTGGGGAGTGAATGTTTTTTATTTCCATTATCGGCCACTTTTATAGAATTAAGCCAATAATAATAATAATAATAATAATAATAATAATAATAATAATAATAATAATAATAGTTGCACAATACTAAAATAATTTTTGATATTCATGTAACAATTAATAAAGTTGTGAAAAAAAAGACCTTTTTAAATACCTAATAAAATAATAGTGTAGTTTTCTAAAAATAAAAGGGTTAAAAGAGGAATAAAATCAAAATGCTCCATAAACTTATCTGAAACGCTTGTAATAGTAGTATTTGAGATAAGCTCAGACTTTTAAATAAGTTGATAGAAGCAAAAAAGGGTTATTTGAATATAGATAGCTTATAAGTTCTCTAAATAAGTCATAAGCTAGCTTATTATACTTACCAAATATACATACTTGGCAGACAAAATTGATAAGATAGGTGATAGCTGAAAAACTAACTGATAACTGATAAGTTAGTTGTGAGCTGATAGATGAAAACTAGCTGATATAAATAAAAGTAAAGTTAGTTGTGAGTTGATAGTTGAAATGTTAGCTGATATAAATAAAATCGTTCGATAAATTTAGCTTCTTAAGTTAGCTCAAAATACAAAATTATACAAAAGAATATGGTTAAAATAAGAATATTTATTTTATATAAGTTTAACATTGTAGATTTAATTATTATTATTTCTATTACCAATTCGTTGAATATATATATGTAATAGTTTTCAAACATTCAATAATTTTTGAATGGATTGGAGAACTTTTTATTATTTTTATTGCATACCAATTTATAATAATAATAATAATAATAATAATAATAATAATAATAATAAGTTTAGATATTCAAGTAACAATTAATAAAGTTGTGATATAAATAAAAAAAATGAAATACATGTGAAATAATAGAGTTTTTCAAAAATAAAAAATAAAAGGTTTAAAATAAGAATAAAACCAATAAGCTCCATGAGCCTATTTAAAACGCTTGTAATAGTAGAATATGGGATAAATTTAGACTTTTCAAAGAAACTTATTCAACCAAACAAAACTTATTTGAATACAAAAAACTTATAAGTTTTCTAAATAAATAAGCTAGTATATTTTACTTACCAAATATACACTTAATCCGAAAATTATAAGTATTATTACGATTCACATGGAATGACAAGTTATGACGCATCAATTTTGCCTGACACAAGTCCTTGCCATTCTAATGCAGGCCTTCTGTTAGGGGACGAATTAAAGCATCGTATACTGTCATTAAAAAGGTCACTTTGCTTTTTTCAGTAGTGAAGGCTCAGGTGTTGGATTTTATTGTCATAAACCCCTCTCAACTTTATTTTATCATCTAGATTTCTTATATCAACGATTAAAAATATTCATATGAATTTAATAGGTCCAATAGCATCGAATCTTATTGAGATCCCTAGGTACATGCGAGATCAAAATTAATTATACCAATCATATTGGTTCAAAATGAATAAATCTCAATTCATACCATCCAATAACTAAAAACATCAACTCTTAGTATGGCGTAGCATTTATGAACAATATGAAGACCATTTTCAAAGTCTATTTTAGTGTTCTTATGCGATCAATGGAGTTTCGCATGTCGGGAGATCTATATACCGTATCCAATGGAAGTTGAGTGTTTATGGAGCTCGTATTGCCTTTGGACTGACAACGGTTTGTTAAACGACCAAATGAGCTTCTTTGGTCGCTGGTAAAAGTGCAATTTTCCAACGGGTTATACGTTTTGATTTGGTTCTCCTATAAAACTTCATATTTATTGGGTTTGGAGTAGATTATTGTCCTTAATGTCATGTTTGATTTTATGTAAACTTGGCATTAATATTATGTTTGGTTTTGTAAATTTGCATATTATCTATGACTACGTACACGAAGTACATAACTGGATCCTTAATATTATTATTACATCTCTGGTCATGTAGACTTCTAGTTCGAAAAATTGTTTTGTAAAGAGAACAAAAGCCTACGTTTCGGTTTTTGCCTCCTCCAATATAGAAATCAACTTTTATTTCGCTCTACGTTGTATCCGAGTTTTAGCAAAAGTACTTATAAGTTTATGTACATAAAGAAAATCTTCTAGTTTATTGTCTCAACTTAATTATGTGGATTTCCTTGCCAATTTATATTAACAAAATATGAGAGAATAATCGTACTTAACAATAACTCACTCATGAAAAATTAATTATTTTAAGAGAAAAATATTTTGTATCTCATGAATTATGGTCTTTTTGATACTTTGCCTGCTAAACTTCTTTTTTCGTGCAAATTACTTCCTAAACTTTACGAATTTTGCACTTAACCTCCCGAACTCCCGTTTTTGGTGGAAATTCTATCCGGATCTCACTCGTGTGACATGCACGCTAACATATAAGGGGTAAAATTGACTTTTCATCTCCTCTTCATGACTCCGGTGAAAAGAATGACACGTGAGCACTACGTAGGTTCCAAATCCTACGTGTATACATATATTAATGTGAACATTATTTTAACAGGTCACGCGAGTGCTCACTGTCATTGTTTTGAGCAGGAGTCATAAGTAAAAGATGGAAAATCGGTTTTACCCCTTATATGTAAGCGTGCATATCACACGAGTGAGTTAGGACCAAAAGTTCCACAAAAAATGAGAGTTCAGGAGGTTAAGTGCAAAATTCATACAGTTTAGGAGGTAATTTGCACGAAAAAAAAGTTTAGGAGGCAAAGTGTTAAAATGGCCATAGTTCAGGAGGTAAAAGATTTTTTTCCTCTTCTATATATATATATATATATATATATATATATATAGTGGTATATTTTCCCGCAAAAAAGAATAAATAAATTCTATTATTAGTAATTAAATTCATTAATTAGTATTAAAAATATGTGTTTGAACGTTGAAATTCTTAATTATATTTATTGTGTTTAATGTTTATCTAAATTATGTTAATGATCATTTTATTTTTTTTTAATTTTTAAAATTGATAGCTTTTTATTTTGTACACACTTTTTATGTATAATATATAAAATTAATTATCTTTTGATAATATTCGATTTGACATATATAATCATCTATATAAAACTAAGTTTAATATTTCTATATTTATATCATATAAATAGTGTCAGATAAGTTTATAAGATATTTCATGAATAAAATATGGATATATAATTTCAAAATGATTATTGAGTACAAAATATCATAAATTAATTAATTGTAAAATATAATAAATTTAATTTTTTGAAATAATAGTTATATTTATCTAAATAATTTCCTGATCTTAGATAAACTTCTTAATTATAAACATCATTAATTCTTTTTAACACACACACACATACCTGCTGTTGGAAATATTTCACGAGACACTGACTTGATCGCTAGTCCTTTCTTTCAACCGGAAGGAGATTAGTCAGTAATCGATTTCTAGGTTTCGTCGTAAACCCTGGTAATACCCGTTAACAGTAAAAGAAATCCCCGAACTAGAAGAAGTTGAGGATATAGAGATTTTCCCAACGACTAATGAACATGGATAATTTATCTTTTTACACTCATTATTAATTTGGTATACAGGACTGTTGTAACGATGGGCCGTCCCAACTAGCTCGATATTCTCTTGTATTTATACGTCATTCGCTATCAATGAAATTATGTTGGTCTCTATTATTCATTCTTAACATGGTATTAGAGCGATTGAGACTCTAACGAGCAAACCCTATTATTTTTCACCTGTCGCACGTCCTCTTTTTTTTTTTCGAATCGATCCCAGCCGCCATAGTCAATCATGTTTACTGGTTCCTCTAATACCACCACCACTTCCGAATCCGTCGAGTCCTCCCCCCTTGATCAAATAAATGCTGCTACACACCTTACCCTTCGTCTCACCACCACCAACTACGTCTCATGGAAACTACAATTTACGTCGTTGTTCTTTGGTCTGGATCTCATAGGTTTTCTCGATGGCTCAGCCATGGCTACTCCTACTACTCTTGTCGTAGGCACCGAGCAATCCCCCAACCCCGCGTGGAAATGTCAAGATCAATTAATCCTTCATAGAATTTTGGCCTTTCTTATTAAGGTCGTTATCCCGCTCATCGCCTCCGCCACATCATCCTCTGACGCTTGGACCCGCCTCAATCGCATCTTCTCCAATCGACCCCAATCTCACATTATCCATCTTAAAGATAAGCTCTCGTCAATTCAACGCGGCACTCTGCCAATTTCTGACATCTTACTACAAATTAAGACACTCTCGGATGAATTATCTACTCTTGGTGCTCCACTAAGCAATGCTGATCTATTAATATACTGCACGCGTGGTCTCGGCCCCGCTTACAAAGAAGTTATCGCTGCCCTCCGCACTCGAGACACCCGGGCTCCGTTCGAAGAGCTTTTTGATAAATTGATCGACCATGAGACATATTTCCATGACTCGAATCAATCCGCTGCTCCTATATTTCCATCTGTTCACTACACTGCTGCCTCTACACAGGCACAGCCCCTGGCCGCCAGCCCTCCTTCGCGTGGCAGTACCTATGTCGCGCCTCGTCGATCACCGGTGCCTACCTCTTCTCCCGGTCTCTTACCGTCACCAATGCCCTCTCCTCAGTCCGTTCCCCTACAACACCAATAACTTTAAGAGCTCCACTCGTGACACTCGTCGTAACGTCATAGTGTGCCAATATTGCACTCGTTCTGGCTACATCGCCACTTCTTGTTGGGATCTGTTTCCATATCTTCATTCGGCCTGTCCAATGGTTAATGTTGCTCACACTGCTGCTTTATATTATACCCCGTAGTGGATTTTAGACTCTGGTGCTTCTCATCATGTTGTCTCCAACCTCTCGGATTTATCTCTTCATTAGACCTATGATGGCCCTGATGACGTTCTTCAGGGTAATAATCTCACACTCGACATTTCTAATAACGGTTCCACATCTCTCTCTACCCATTTTAATCTCTCTTATGTTTTGTGTGTTCCTAATATAAAACGTAATATTATTTCTGTCTCTCAGTTTGTACTCAATATTCCGCATCTGTTGGATTTTTTCCGCACTCTTTTCTTGTTAAGGATCTTCGCACAAGTTGTATACTCCTCCAGGGCCGCACTAAAGGCAACCTCTATCAATGGCCATTAGCATCCTCCATTGCCCCTCAAATAAATTCCACCACTAGAATATCTCCTCTCTTGTGGCACCACCGTCTTGGTCATCCCTCAACTCAATTTCTCAACCGCATGCTTACCTTGGGGCTCCTCACTGACACATCCCATTTACCGTCCTCATTTCATTGCAATTTGTGTGTATGTAATAAGAGCCATAAGCTCCCGTTTAATATTTCTAGCATTACGAGTTAGTCCCCCCTTGACGTAGTTTACTCCGATGTTTGGGAACCCAGTCCTGTACCATCTCGTGATGGCTTTTGTTATTACATTATTTTTATCAATCATTTTTCCAGATTTTTTTGGTTCTTTCTTATGCGTTTAAAATCGGATGTATTCTCCATTTTTCCATTTTTATTCATACTATTGAAAATTTACTCGTTATTATTAACTTAAGATTCTCTACACGGATGGTGGTGGTGAATATACCGCCCTTTGTCATATTCTCTCATCCCGGGGTATCACTCATAAAATCAACCCGCCTTATACCCCTGAACATAATGGCCTCGCTGAACGTCATCATCGCAACCTTTTGGAAATGGGACTTACTTTGCTTCATCAAGCTAGTCTCCCCTTCACCTTCTGGACTCACGCATTTCAGACTGCTGCGTATCTCATTAATCACCTTCCTACCCCCACTTTATCTAACAAAAGTCCCTTTCTTACTCTCTTCAATCGCTCCCCAACTTACGCGACTTTGTGCCCTTTTAGATGTCTCTGTTATCCATGGTTGCGGCCCTACACTAATTCAAAACTTGAACCTCGCTCACATCCTTGCATCTTCCTCAGCTACGACACCACTCATCATGCTTATTCTTGCCCTGATCCGAGTACCAAAAAAATATACACATCTCGCCATGTTCGCTTTGTCGAACACACGTTCCCGTTGAACACCCTTCATGGCCCCTCACCTCGTATTCCTGCGTTGTCTGCCTCAATCCTTCCTCTACCTCATGTTTTTTCACCCGCCACGGTCACTACGCTTGTTGCATCCTCACAATCATTTCACAAACCACCTATCCAGCGTACTACTGTCCACGCCGACCCACAGGAGCTCATCCCACTTGTCGATGTCGCACCCTCAGACCCAACATCTCCTGCTCCTGTCATCTCCTTGTCTCCACATGCACATGTCGTCTCAACAATAATATTTCTTGTTCACCCACTTAATACCCATCCCATGATGACGCGGTCTCGCAATAATATTTCTTTCCCAAAACGTCTCGATAATATTACGACTCGCCATCCTATCTCACCCTCTCTTGAACCCACTTGTGTTTCCCAGGCCGTTAAGGATCTTGCATGACTTGACGCCATGTCGGCTGAACTTAATGCTCTCCTTCATAATTATACTTGGGAACTCATTCCTACTCCTCCAAATGATAATTTTGTTGGGTGCAAGTGGGTTTTCCGAATTAAAAGGAACCTCAATGGCACTGTTTCTCACTATAAGGCTCGTCTTGTCGCCAACGGTTTTCATCAGTGACCTGGCATTGACTTTCGTGAAACGTTTAGTCCGGTGGTTAAACCTTCCACTATTCGTATTTTTCTCTCTCTGGCCCTCCATTATGACTGGACTATTCAACAACTTGATGTTAATAACGCTTTCCTTCATGGCACTCTCTCTGAAACTGTCTATATGTCTCAACCCCTCGGCTTTCGCGATCCTCTATTCCCTCATCACGTGTGTCGCCTCAAAAAGTCCATCTACAGTCTTCAGCAGGCACCTCGTACATGGTACACCGAACTTAAGAATTTTCTTATCTCCTTTGGGTTCATAAATTCTCATTCGGACTCTTCTCTTTTTATTCTCCATCACCAATCCTCGATCGTCTATTTTATGGTCTACGTCGATGACCTTCTAGTCACCAGAAATTATCACTCTCTACTCCGTCGTTTCATTGACGCCCTCTCTACTCGTTTTTCCATTAAAGATCTTGGTCCTCCCCACTATTTTCTTGGTGTCTAAGTTGTTCGAACGCCCACCTTTCTCTTTCTAAATCAACATAAATATATCTACGATCTTCTCTCTCGTACCAACATGCTTGCTTCCAAGGAGGTCCCCACGCCTCTGTCGAAATCCTCCACTCTTTGTCTAATTGATGGTTCTCCGTCCACTGATGCTACTGCTTATCGCCAGATCATCTGCGCTCTTCAATATCTCTCGCTCACTCGCCCGGACATCTTCTTTGCTTTGAACCGCCTTTCTCAATTCATGCATCGTCCCTCTGAATCTCACCTCACAACTGTCAAGCGGGTACTCCGCTATCTAAAGCATATAGTCCATCATGGACTTCTTTTTTGTCATAGTCCTTCATTCTCTCTCACCGCCTTCTCCGACTCAGATTAAGCTGGAAATCCTGATGACCGTTCCTCCACATCTGCTTAATTATCTACCTCGGTAATTGTCCTATTTCCTGGTCATCCAAGAAGCAACGCATTGTTGCACGCTCATCAACTGAGGCTGAATATCGTGCTCTCGCCTCATGCTCGACCGAGATACTCTGGCTCACAAATTTCCTTTCTAAATTTTGTATCTCGCTGCCATCTACACCTAGTCTTTTTTGTGACAATCTTAGCGTCACCTACTTGTCCGCTAATCCTGTCTTCCACTCCCGCATGAAACATATAGCCATTGATTATCACTTTGTTCGTACTCACATTGCCAACGACTCTTTTGTGTCTCTTACATTCCCACCCATGATCAACTCGCTGATGTACTCACAAAATCTCTTCCTGTCTCCAAGTTTTACCTACTACGTTCCAAGATTAGCGTCTCTAACGGATCCTCCATCTTGCTGGGGCCTGTTGGAAATATTTCACGAGACACTGACTTGATCACCAAGACTAATGAACATGGATAGTTTATCTTTTTACACTCATTATTAATTTTGTATATAGGACTGTTGTAACTATGGGCCGGCCCAACTAGCGCGATATTCTCTTGTATTTATACGTCATTCGCTATCAATGAAATTATGTTGGTCTCTATTATTCATTCTTAACACCTGCGACACTAAATGCAGATTCAGATGCAAAAATTTAAATAGGAATGCATAGAATAGCCGAGGCCATACTAGCAACTTCAAGATTGTGATATTGAATTAATTACCAATAAGCATGAATATTAAGATAGTCTTCACAGTTCAATCTTGTCTCTTCCAAATTAAGATATAATTTTCGAACATTGAAACTACCAATATTATTGAAAGATCTGAATTTCTAAAAGGAAAAAAGAATTAAAAAAAAGTCAAACTCCAATAAAGAAGAAAGAGTTAATGGAAAATATTTTAATGACACGCACATATAAGAAAAGATCAAAAGAATATGAAAAAATCACCTTCAACTTCTTCTTTCTTTCATCTCGTAGAATGTTTGAAGTTTCCATAGTACTCCACGTATGACATTGTTAGAATCACCATCTAGATTCATTTCTAATATCTTTAAATATTGAGAAAACATATAAATCCACAAAACCAAGCTTATATCGAGGGTCTACAAGTATTGCTAGTGCCAAAATCAAACTAAAATCTTTCCAATACTTATCAAATTTTAGAAGCATCTTTGAGGCTATATCCTTGATATACACATCATCACTTTCAATATTCCTCTTCAAGAACTCATAAAATGTAGTAACATGTGGAAAATACAAGTTGCCAGGTGGGATACTAAGTTACACAAAAAACCATAGATATTTCATTGAATAAAGCCAAGAAAGAATTTTCTCTAATACCCTCTCCTACTATAGTGAATCAGGAGAATTTTTGTAATTCGAATCAACTACAGATAAATAAAAAAATGTACGTCGATAAATCAAAGCACATTTGAGCGTATGATAAGTTTACTTCCATTTGGTTTTCACATCTTGTCTCAACCCTTCTTGAACCACTAAATTAACAATAATATTAATATAAATATTATAATAATAATATCAATGACCAATATCACCACCACTATCCCATCCCAACCCCACCATCCAGACGGCCACTATCAAACCATCGTTGTCACTGGAGATTTTTCCAATGAGATTTTTTATTTTGTCGAAAAACATATGTAAGTAATCATCGTACATTAAGTAAGAAATTTCTTAATTTCACGAATATAAAGTATGAAATTTCATTATAAAGTAGAAAATTTTCTTACTTTTTCGGATATAAAGTAAGAATTTGTCTTGCTTTTTGAAATAAAGTAAGAGATTCCACTAGAAAATAAGATTATTTCTTTTATTTCCCCAACATAAATTATTAAATTTCTTACTTTATAAGTATAAACTAAAAAGTTTCACTATAAAGTAATAAACTATATAATTGTTGTATTAAATAAGAAATACATAAAAATAATTTGCTATCAAGTAAGTTTTTTTTTTTTTTGGCATAAAAACCAAGAAATTTATGTTTAATAAGTAAGATGTACATAAATACATTTGCACATTAAGTAAGAAAACTTTGCAATCAAGTAAATAATTATTGTCATCAAGTAGGGATATTTTAGACATTAAGTAAGAAATTAGTTGACATATAGCAAGAAATTCGGACTTATTGTCCTAAATATTTTCCGGTGACTGAAAATAGATTTGGACATAAAGTAAGAAATCTCAGACATATAGTAAAAGAAACTCCTTGCGTTGAATGAAAAATATTTTTGGACATTAAGGGTATGTTTGCGGACAAAGCTGATAAGCTATCTGATAACTGAAATGCTAGTTGATGACTAATAAATTAGTTAAGAGCTGATGGCGCTGAATAAATACACAAAAGAACATGTTTAAAATAATTGAGTTTTTGTTATTTTCTTTATATAATATTAGCATTATAAATTTAATTATTAATTTTTCCAATACCATTCTCATTAATATATATATAGAAAAAAATCTTTTACCTCCTGAACTATGGCCATTTTGACACTTCGCCTCCTAAACTTTTTTTTCGTGCAAATTACCTCCTAAACTGTACGAATTTTGCACTTAACCTCCTGAACTCCCATTTTTGTGGAACTTTTGGTCCGAACTCACTCGTGTGACATGCACGCTTACATATAAGGGGTAAAACCGACTTTCCATCTTTTACTTATGACTCCTGCTCAAAACAATGGCACGTGAGCACTCGTGTGACCTGTTAAAATAATGTTCACATTAATATATGTATACACGTAGGATTTGGAACCTACGTAGTGCTCACGTGCCATTATTTTGACGGGAGTCATGAAGAGGAGATGAAAAGTCAATTTTACCCCTTATATGTTAGCGTGCATGTCACACGAGTGAGATCCGGCTAGAATTTCCACCAAAAACGGGAGTTCAGGAGGTTAAGTGCAAAATTCGTAAAGTTTAGGAAGTAATTTGCACGAAAAAAAAGTTTAGGAGGCAAAGTATCAAAAAGACCATAATTCATGAGATACAAAATATTTTTCTCTAAAATAATTAATTTTTCATGAGTGAGTTATTGTTAAGCTACGATTATTCTCTCATATTTTGTTAATATAAATTGGCAAGGAAATCCACATAATTAAGTTGAGACAATAAACTAGAAGATTTTCTTTATGTACATAAACTTATAAGTACTTTTGCTAAAACTCGGATACAACGTAGAGCGAAATAAAAGTTGATTTCTATATTGGAGGAGGCAAAAACCGAAACGTAGGCTTTTGTTCTCTTTACAAAACAATTTTTCGAACTAGAAGTCTACATGACCAGAGATGTAATAATAATATTAAGGATCCAGTTATGTACTTCGTGTACGTAGTCATAGATAATATGCAAATTTACAAAACCAAACATAATATTAATGCCAAGTTTACATAAAATCAAACATGACATTAAGGACAATAATCTACTCCAAACCCAATAAATATGAAGTTTTATAGGAGAACCAAATCAAAACGTATAACCCGTTGGAAAATTGCACTTTTACCAGCGACCAAAGAAGCCTCATTTGGTCGTTTAACAAACCGTTGTCAGTCCAAAGGCAATACGAGCTCCATAAACACTCAACTTCCATTGGATACGGTATATAGATCTCCCGACATGCGAAACTCCATTGATCGCATAAGAACACTAAAATAGACTTTGAAAATGGTCTTCATATTGTTCATAAATGCTACGCCATACTAAGAGTTGATGTTTTTAGTTATTGGATGGTATGAATTGAGATTTATTCATTTTGAACCAATATGATTGGTATAATTAATTTTGATCTCGCATGTACCTAGGGATCTCAATAAGATTCGATGCTATTGGACCTATTAAATTCATATGAATATTTTTAATCGTTGATATAAGAAATCTAGATGATAAAATAAAGTTGAGAGGGTTTATGACAATAAAATCCAACACCTGAGCCTTCACTACTGAAAAAAGCAAAGTGACCTTTTTAATGACAGTATACGATGCTTTAATTCGTCCCCTAACAGAAGGCCTGCATTAGAATGGCAAGGGACTTGTGTCAGGCAAAATTGATGCGTCATAACTTGTCATTCCATGTGAATCGTAATAATACTTATAATTTCGGATTAAGTGTATATTTGGTAAGTAAAATATACTAGCTTATTTATTAGAAAACTTATAAGTTTTTTGTATTCAAATAAGTTTTGTTTGGTTGAATAAGTTTCTTTGAAAAGTCTAAATTTATCCCATATTTACTATTACAAGCGTTTTAAATAGGCTCATGGAGCTTATTGGTTTTATTCTTATTTTAAACCTTTTATTTTTATTTTTGAAAAACTCTATTATTTCACATGTATTTCATTTTTTTTATTTATATCACAACCTTTATTAATTGTTACTTGAATATCTAAACTTATTATTATTATTATTATTATATTATTATTATTATTATTATAAATTGGTATGCAATAAAAATAATAAAAAGTTCTCCAATCCATTCAAAAATTATTGAATGTTTGAAAACTATTACATATATATATTCAACCGAATTGGTAATAGAAATAATAATAATTAAATCTACAATGTTAAACTTATATAAAATAAATATTCTTATTTTAACCATATTCTTTTGAAAAAAATCTTTTACCTCCTGAACTATGGCCATTTTGACACTTCGCCTCCTAAACTTTTTTTTCGTGCAAATTACCTCCTAAACTGTACGAATTTTGCACTTAACCTCCTGAACTCCCATTTTTGTGGAACTTTTGGTCCGAACTCACTCGTGTGACATGCACGCTTACATATAAGGGGTAAAACCGACTTTCCATCTTTTACTTATGACTCCTGCTCAAAACAATGGCACGTGAGCACTCGTGTGACCTGTTAAAATAATGTTCACATTAATATATGTATACACGTAGGATTTGGAACCTACGTAGTGCTCACGTGCCATTATTTTGACGGGAGTCATGAAGAGGAGATGAAAAGTCAATTTTACCCCTTATATGTTAGCGTGCATGTCACACGAGTGAGATCCGGCTAGAATTTCCACCAAAAACGGGAGTTCAGGAGGTTAAGTGCAAAATTCGTAAAGTTTAGGAGGTAATTTGCACGAAAAAAAAGTTTAGGAGGCAAAGTATCAAAAAGACCATAATTCATGAGATACAAAATATTTTTCTCTAAAATAATTAATTTTTCATGAGTGAGTTATTGTTAAGCTACGATTATTCTCTCATATTTTGTTAATATAAATTGGCAAGGAAATCCACATAATTAAGTTGAGACAATAAACTAGAAGATTTTCTTTATGTACATAAACTTATAAGTACTTTTGCTAAAACTCGGATACAACGTAGAGCGAAATAAAAGTTGATTTCTATATTGGAGGAGGCAAAAACCGAAACGTAGGCTTTTGTTCTCTTTACAAAACAATTTTTCGAACTAGAAGTCTACATGACCAGAGATGTAATAATAATATTAAGGATCCAGTTATGTACTTCGTGTACGTAGTCATAGATAATATGCAAATTTACAAAACCAAACATAATATTAATGCCAAGTTTACATAAAATCAAACATGACATTAAGGACAATAATCTACTCCAAACCCAATAAATATGAAGTTTTATAGGAGAACCAAATCAAAACGTATAACCCGTTGGAAAATTGCACTTTTACCAGCGACCAAAGAAGCCTCATTTGGTCGTTTAACAAACCGTTGTCAGTCCAAAGGCAATACGAGCTCCATAAACACTCAACTTCCATTGGATACGGTATATAGATCTCCCGACATGCGAAACTCCATTGATCGCATAAGAACACTAAAATAGACTTTGAAAATGGTCTTCATATTGTTCATAAATGCTACGCCATACTAAGAGTTGATGTTTTTAGTTATTGGATGGTATGAATTGAGATTTATTCATTTTGAACCAATATGATTGGTATAATTAATTTTGATCTCGCATGTACCTAGGGATCTCAATAAGATTCGATGCTATTGGACCTATTAAATTCATATGAATATTTTTAATCGTTGATATAAGAAATCTAGATGATAAAATAAAGTTGAGAGGGTTTATGACAATAAAATCCAACACCTGAGCCTTCACTACTGAAAAAAGCAAAGTGACCTTTTTAATGACAGTATACGATGCTTTAATTCGTCCCCTAACAGAAGGCCTGCATTAGAATGGCAAGGGACTTGTGTCAGGCAAAATTGATGCGTCATAACTTGTCATTCCATGTGAATCGTAATAATACTTATAATTTCGGATTAAGTGTATATTTGGTAAGTAAAATATACTAGCTTATTTATTAGAAAACTTATAAGTTTTTTGTATTCAAATAAGTTTTGTTTGGTTGAATAAGTTTCTTTGAAAAGTCTAAATTTATCCCATATTTACTATTACAAGCGTTTTAAATAGGCTCATGGAGCTTATTGGTTTTATTCTTATTTTAAACCTTTTATTTTTATTTTTGAAAAACTCTATTATTTCACATGTATTTCATTTTTTTTATTTATATCACAACCTTTATTAATTGTTACTTGAATATCTAAACTTATTATTATTATTATTATTATATTATTATTATTATTATTATAAATTGGTATGCAATAAAAATAATAAAAAGTTCTCCAATCCATTCAAAAATTATTGAATGTTTGAAAACTATTACATATATATATTCAACCGAATTGGTAATAGAAATAATAATAATTAAATCTACAATGTTAAACTTATATAAAATAAATATTCTTATTTTAACCATATTCTTTT
>BMAC01000781.1:434932-461873 GCA_014905375.1 Phtheirospermum japonicum
AAAAGAATATGGTTAAAATAAGAATATTTATTTTATATAAGTTTAACATTGTAGATTTAATTATTATTATTTCTATTACCAATTCGGTTGAATATATATATGTAATAGTTTTCAAACATTCAATAATTTTTGAATGGATTGGAGAACTTTTTATTATTTTTATTGCATACCAATTTATAATAATAATAATAATAATATAATAATAATAATAATAATAAGTTTAGATATTCAAGTAACAATTAATAAAGGTTGTGATATAAATAAAAAAAATGAAATACATGTGAAATAATAGAGTTTTTCAAAAATAAAAATAAAAGGTTTAAAATAAGAATAAAACCAATAAGCTCCATGAGCCTATTTAAAACGCTTGTAATAGTAAATATGGGATAAATTTAGACTTTTCAAAGAAACTTATTCAACCAAACAAAACTTATTTGAATACAAAAAACTTATAAGTTTTCTAATAAATAAGCTAGTATATTTTACTTACCAAATATACACTTAATCCGAAATTATAAGTATTATTACGATTCACATGGAATGACAAGTTATGACGCATCAATTTTGCCTGACACAAGTCCCTTGCCATTCTAATGCAGGCCTTCTGTTAGGGGACGAATTAAAGCATCGTATACTGTCATTAAAAAGGTCACTTTGCTTTTTTCAGTAGTGAAGGCTCAGGTGTTGGATTTTATTGTCATAAACCCTCTCAACTTTATTTTATCATCTAGATTTCTTATATCAACGATTAAAAATATTCATATGAATTTAATAGGTCCAATAGCATCGAATCTTATTGAGATCCCTAGGTACATGCGAGATCAAAATTAATTATACCAATCATATTGGTTCAAAATGAATAAATCTCAATTCATACCATCCAATAACTAAAAACATCAACTCTTAGTATGGCGTAGCATTTATGAACAATATGAAGACCATTTTCAAAGTCTATTTTAGTGTTCTTATGCGATCAATGGAGTTTCGCATGTCGGGAGATCTATATACCGTATCCAATGGAAGTTGAGTGTTTATGGAGCTCGTATTGCCTTTGGACTGACAACGGTTTGTTAAACGACCAAATGAGGCTTCTTTGGTCGCTGGTAAAAGTGCAATTTTCCAACGGGTTATACGTTTTGATTTGGTTCTCCTATAAAACTTCATATTTATTGGGTTTGGAGTAGATTATTGTCCTTAATGTCATGTTTGATTTTATGTAAACTTGGCATTAATATTATGTTTGGTTTTGTAAATTTGCATATTATCTATGACTACGTACACGAAGTACATAACTGGATCCTTAATATTATTATTACATCTCTGGTCATGTAGACTTCTAGTTCGAAAAATTGTTTTGTAAAGAGAACAAAAGCCTACGTTTCGGTTTTTGCCTCCTCCAATATAGAAATCAACTTTTATTTCGCTCTACGTTGTATCCGAGTTTTAGCAAAAGTACTTATAAGTTTATGTACATAAAGAAAATCTTCTAGTTTATTGTCTCAACTTAATTATGTGGATTTCCTTGCCAATTTATATTAACAAAATATGAGAGAATAATCGTAGCTTAACAATAACTCACTCATGAAAAATTAATTATTTTAGAGAAAAATATTTTGTATCTCATGAATTATGGTCATTTTGACACTTTGCCTCCTAAACTTTTTTTTCGTGCAAATTACTTCCTAAACTTTACGAATTTTGCACTTAACCTCCTGAACTCCCGTTTTTGGTGGAAATTCTAGCCGGATCTCACTCGTGTGACATGCACGCTAACATATAAGGGGTAAAATTGACTTTTCATCTCCTCTTCATGACTCCCGTCAAAATAATGGCACGTGAGCACTACGTAGGTTCCAAATCCTACGTGTATACATATATTAATGTGAACATTATTTTAACAGGTCACACGAGTGCTCACGTGCCATTGTTTTGAGCAGGAGTCATAAGTAAAAGATGGAAAGTCGGTTTTACCCCTTATATGTAAGCGTGCATGTCACACGAGTGAGTTCGGACCAAAAGTTCCACAAAAATGGGAGTTCAGGAGGTTAAGTGCAAAATTCGTACAGTTTAGGAGGTAATTTGCACGAAAAAAAAGTTTAGGAGGCGAAGTGTCAAAATGGCCATAGTTCAGGAGGTAAAAGATTCTTTTTCCTCTTCTATATATATATATATATATATATATATATATATGAGAGAGATTCTACGGTGCCGTGACTACATCATTCTTCTCTTAATTATAACCATTAGATCATTTCACGGGATAAGTAGTGGGGTAGATTAATGGAATGCATAGAATATTCGGGGCCATATTGTGATATTAAAATAATTACCAATAAGCATGAATATTAAGATGGCCTTCACAGTTCAGTCTTGTTTCTTCTAAAAAAAGATAAAATTTTTGAACATTGAAACTACCAACATTATTGAAAGATTTGAATTTCTAAAAGGAAAACAAGAAAAAAAAAATCAAACTTCAATAAAGAAGAAAGAGTTAATGGAAAATATTGTAATGACACGCACATATAAGAAAAGATCAAAAGAATATGAAAATTACCTTCAGCTTCTTCTTTCTTTCATCTCGTAGAATGTTTGAAGTTTTCATAGTACTCCACGTATGAGATTGTTAGATCACCCCCTAGATTCATTTATAATTTATTTAAATATTGAGAACACATATTTTACAAAGCCTCTTTACCATTAAGAAATATAGGAGAACCAAGGTAACTATAAATCTCTTCCTATGAAAAATCCACATAACCAAGCATATATCGAGGGTCTACAACTACTGCTAGTGCCAAAATCAAACTAAAATCCTTTCAATACTTATCAAATCTTAGAAGCATCTTTGAGGCTATATCCTTGATATACACATCATCACTTTCAACACTCTTCTTCAAAACTCATAACATGTAGTAACATACGGAAAATACAAGTTGCCAGTGGGATACTAGGTTACACAAAACATCGTAGATATTTCATTGAATAAAGCCAAAAAAAGATTGTTCTCTAATACCTTCTCCTACTATAGTGCATCAGGATAATTTTTATAATTGGAATCAACTATAGATAAATGACAAAATGTACGTCGATAAATCAAATCACATTTACGTGTATGATAAGTTTAATTCCATCTGGTTTCCACATCTTGTATCAACCCTTCTTGAACCACTAAATTAACAATATTATTAATATAAATATTATAATAATAATATTAATAACCAACATCACCACCACTATCCCATCCCACCCCACCATCCAGCCGGCCACTGTAAGACCACAGCTGTCACTGGAGATTTTTCTAGTGAGATTTGTTTTTTAGTCCAAAAACATATGTAAGTAATCATCGAACATTAAGTAAGAATTTTTTTTTTTAATTTTACGAATATAAAGTATGAGATTTTCATTATAAAGTAGATTTTTTTTTTCGGATGTAAAGTAAGAATTTGTCTTGCTTCTAAAGAAATAAAGTAAGAGATTCCACTAAAAATCAAGATTATTTCTTTTTCCCCCAACATAAATTATTAAATTTTCTTACTTTATAAGTATAAAGTAAAATATTTCACTATAAAGTAATAAATTATATAATCGTTGTATTAAATAAGAAATACATAAAAATAATTTTCTATCGAGTAAGATTTTCTTTTATTTGGCATAAAAACCAAGAAATTTATGTTTAATAATACTACAAGAAATCACATGTTTTTGATTTTTTTTTTCACGCATAAAATTTTGTCATAATATGTTTATCAATAGTGACAAATTTTAGTTTTGTCACTGAAAAATACATTTTGACAATAATATTTATTTTTGTCATCACCGATCTAGTTTTTCGTCACTAATCTGCATATTTAATGACGATTGAAGTGTAGTTTTTTAATACTTTTGAAAATAAATGTTCATTTGGCTTGGTATTATCGGAAATCGATTCAATTGAAGGATTCAATGTGTTTGTAGCTTGAAAAAATAAAGGGAAATGAAAATAAAGCGATTAAACTAGCTAAACTAAACTTGGAAATAAAATAGCAAGTTGGTCGGATGCCTCAAATATGAAAATGCAAGCAAAAATGAAAATTAAGCAAAAACAAGCAATGTTTCACCAAGTACAAGCATGAAAGCACAAGGTACAACCATGCTTGCATGAGCATAAAAACTTGAATAATTCAAATTAATGAAAGTCGAAAGCATGGATGGATAGAGCAATGAAAGTTGACGTCAAAGTTTAAAACTTTATGTAAAATAACAAACAACAAAGGGTAGATCTAGGATTTAAACTAAAACTATGCATGAAATTTTAGTTCAAATTAAATCACATGAAATGCTTAAAATAAAAACGATCCAAGACTCGATCTATGATCTAGACGTGTCACTCATCTAGATTCCATAGCCAATTTATAAGATCTAACTAGAAATCAAAGAGCTAAGGCAAAAAGCATAAAATTAAAGAACAAGCATGAATTTAAAGAATAAAGAATAAAAATAAAAGAAAGCTTACTTGAATTAAAGAGAAGAAGAAACAAGCTTGAGTTAAATTACATCAAAGTAAAAATCCAAGGGAGTACTTGGATTCATCTTGAGCTTACAAACCCAAGGAAATCTTCAAAACTAAACTGCGAACAAGATAGAGAAAATATTCCAAAACTTATGCAAGAGTTTGGAAAATTTGAGTGATAATCCCAAAAATGAGAGTTGTAGTCTATTTATACTAGGTTTTATTGGGTTTAAATGGCCAAAATAGCCTTAGAGGCTTGAAATTCCTTGGTTTGACCCAGTTTGACCGGTGGCTAGCCTTTTTGGTTCAAGGTGGCTCGATGTGGTTGGGTCTTGGGTGAAAAGCGGCTAGAGTGGGCTATGCTGGGCGCTGGAGTAGGCTTGTATTCAGGCGAGGGGATTAGGTGTTGAAACAGGCCAATGCTGGGCGCTGGTGACAGGCTCTGCAAGGGGTTGCTTTAGGCTTGCTGGGGCGCTGCTTTAGGCTTGGTTTTAGGCACCGAATTACAGCCTGTTCTTGCACCTAAGGAGTTGGCTTAAAGATAGGCAAGGAGCTGGGCGCCATCCTGGGCTTTTAGGCGTGGAGTTAGGCGGCGGAATCAGGCCTGTTTTGGCGCCTAGCTCGCTAGCGTGAAAATAAGCCAGCCTAGGCGAGGCTAGGCCACCATTCCAGAAAGTTTGCCCATTTTGGAGCGTCTTGGCACCTATTTAGGCATGCAAATGATAAGGTTAGGCTTGAATTTTGGTCTACATGCCTTAGCTTGAATTTCAAAGCCTTAAACCACATATTAAATGAGAATTTTAAATATAGAAACCCAAGAATCATACTAAACCTCTAATTAATTCAAGTCATTTAACCCAATTAAATATAAAACTAGCAAGACATGTGAAGAATAACAAAACAAGAAAAACCACATAATAACTTAATAAAATTCTATTTAAAACTACTAAAATCAACATAAAACCCTAATTAACAACACGAGAAAAATACCACAATTACATGCAAAACAACGATTAAATGGAATTTATCACAATAATTGAATGACGAAAAAAATGGGTAAGAGAGAATCTTTCAGCGACAAACTAATAATCAATGTTGACGACATTTGGTGTCACAATAAGTTTTTATTCGTGATAACACTATATTTTGTGATTATTTTTTCCATGAAAAATGGTGACAACATCTAGTGTCACGATAAGTTTCTTTTCATGACAACACCATATTTCGTCACTGCTTCAAGAAAAAATAGTGACAACATTATTTTGACACTAAAGTCTTATTTAGTGATGATAAATATGAATTTTTCATTCACATCAAGATCTAGGATTCGACTTTTACTTATGGAATGAACATGTTTAATTTACATATCTTTCTCGTGCTCTTATGTTATGGATGATTTTTTTTATGCGAGCTAATATACTATGTATGCTAGTTGTTTGGATTGTTTATAAGTCATGGTTTAACTGTTTTTAAGATCTTGCGATCTCATGGGGTGAAGAGTGATTGGTTGTAATTTCGCGCGACCTATATTAGCTTATGGGTTTATTTCATACATGGTTTCAGGTTTTTACATAAGTTTTAAGTGCAGGATTGTGCATGTTGAGAATTAATGAGCTTTGCAGATAGTGAATAAAAAACGAAAGTGTTTACAGGGATAGTAAATTGTTTATACAGGTTGCAAGCATGAATATAAGTCTTTTAGACAGTTTTTTCAGAAGATAGAGGTGGCAGGTTTTTGGTGGTACTTGATTCAGGCAGAGGAACCAGGTTTCCCAGAGGCGTCTCTAGCTCGGAGGATAGTTCGGTAGACAGGATGTCTCGATTATGGCACGACAGCCACCACTTCGCATCAATGGGCTATTTCCAATCGCCTTTGAAGGTGCTGAAGGGGGTTAGCTGGTTGATGATGGCTGGAACGTCGGGAGTATAAGTCACTTTCAGGGCTGTGAACTGTTCTTTAATTATTCCAACAGCTGTAAAAATCCACTCATGGGCACCAGCAGCCATCGTACCGAAGTATATGGAGGACTTCTTGTATGCCTCCACTAGCTCCTCCCGGTAGGCAGCAATGAACTTCTTGCCCACCGCGCTTGTAAGGAAGGTCCGCCGACCTTCAGCTACGCCTTGTTCGCGAACTGCTTGATTCTGTTATTGAAGCTTCTGATCTTGCAGTTTGAGCTCCCATGAACCATCATCTTTTTCTTCAAGCTACAAATAACCTCTTTTATTTTATTTTTTTTTCCTTCATTTTCTTATTGGTTGGTGTCCTGTTGTCAGAGGTAAAAGTCCCTAATGGGGTTTAGGTTATAATTATTCTTTATACTCTTTGAAGTATTTCTTGCTTGAAATTTTCCGTTTTTTTTTTATGTTTATGAAATTCTGTGGCATGGGTTATTTGTGACAAATTTTTTAATTTTTGGTGTGCTATTATACATTTTTCTTTGTGTACATCACTTTGTGTTTTCCATGGTTTTAGTACCACCCAGTATAATTCTTAATTAAAAAATGGCACTCTTCATCAAAACAAGAAACCAACGCCTTGTAGACTACAAAAATAAACCACGGCTTTCAGAGCGGATAACACATGACCAGTAATTGGAGTAAAAGTGTTTGAAACACACAAATTTTTAGTTTTTCCTCGTGTCTAGTTCAGGATGTGGAGCGGAGCCTATTTGAGATGTAAATAATTATAATTCTTATTATTAACAATATTAATAATTAACGATAGTAATAATTATAATTCTTATTATTAACAAGAGTAATAGTAATTAGCTTGACAGTTGCTTCGTAATGGAGTATATAAAATTCTTATCATTTTTTGAAAACTGCCATTATTAACTAGAATTTGCGATTGAACCCTAATTAAATATTAGAATAAACCTAAACTCTACCTCAACACTAACTATATAGTTATTAAAATTCAACCCTAATTTCTTAAACAATTAAAATTTAAGCCCAAAACTAAAACTTGTTTTTGAAATAAAACCTAATTCTAGAAATAATTCCAAATCAACCAATATGTTAATCATATTTTTCTAGAAAAAAACCCGAATTAACTAAATAACCAAAACTGAACCCTAATTTTCTAAGTAAATATAATTCAGCCCCAATTTCTAAAATAATTGCTTATCAAACCCAAAACTATACCTAAATTTTAAAATAATACCTAATCGTCTATTTAATTACATTCAATCTTATTTTATTAGAATAACTGCTAACTAAAACCAAAACTAATCCTAATATTGAAATAAACCCCAAACTAAATAATTTATATTAACCCCAAAACTTTCTAATAATCCAAAATCAAATTCTAAACTTAGCATAGCTTCCCAAAATAACTCTAACAAATCAAAAAATTAAAATTTAACCCTAATTAAACTCTAATTTCAAAAATGACCATAATTATCCAATCAATACAGTTTACACCTTCTGGAAATGTCACTTTTGCTAAACAGGTACACCATTTGATAGAAATGTCCCTTCATGAATGTTTAGCAATGTGAAACCTGAACAAGCACCTATGTCTTACTAACATAAACATATACAGTCCCAGAACGGTATTATACAAACCGTTCTTGATTGGCGTATATTCTAGAAGGGTATTTAAAATAACGTTCTGGAAAGTTATACTTTCCAGAAGGGTTTTACAATACCGTTCTGGAATGTTGACTTTCCAGAACGTTATTTAAATACCGTTCTGGATTGACTCATAATCCAGAATGGGTTTTCAATAACTGTTCTGGAATATCTACTTTCCAAAATGGTATTTGAATAACGTTCTGGAAAGTCAACATTCCAGAACGGTAATTTCAAATACCGTTCTAGAAAGTCTAATCTAGAACAGAATTTTAAATACCCTTCTAGATGCACCAGGATGTTCTGTTCTAAAATGCAGTTTCTGCACTAGTGTGAGCTTGAAGATTTCCTTTTCGACTACCTCTTGAAGTGTCGGTTTCAAGCGTCTTTGTTCGTCCCTTATAGGTTTGGCTCCCTCTTCTAGCTTAATCCGATGCATGCAAGTCACCGGACTTATTTCTCTAATGTCTCCTATGCTCCAATAAATTGCTTGTTTGTATTTTTTAAGTACCTCGATCAATTTTTTTTCTTCATGCTCGGCTAGTTCTGCAAAAATTATCATGGGTTTTCTCTCGTTGGATTCGATAAAAACATACTTGAGGTGGCTCGGAAGTGGTTTAAACTCCATTTTGGGTTCTAACACAGGTTGAATAGATGTTTTGCTCACGTGCTCCTCTTCAATCTCTAATAGATCGACCACCCCCTCTTTTTCAAAATCATCCTTGACATTCCATTCCTCAAAAGGTATGATGCCAAATAATTCTCTCATGCATTGATCCACTGAATCAAGGTTAGAGCAATCGGGTTCCATAAAATTTGAAGGAACGCTTTGAATGTCTCTAAGTTAAAACGTAGCCGATTCGTCAAACACTGAAAGTGTCATTTTTCCTCGGCCCACGTCGATCAAGGTGTATGATGTTGCCATGAAAGGTGTACCAAGAAGAATTGTGTGCTCCTTTCTCGATCTTGCAATTTCTCCGACGTCTAATATCACAAAGTCCACGGAGACTACTAAGGTATCGACTTCCACTAAAATGTCTTTGACTACTCCTAGAGGATGTCGCACTGATTGGTCCGCTAACTGAGGTCTTAAGCCCAATGTTCTCATCTCCCTAAGGTCCAATTGGTTATAAAGGTCATAGGGCATCAAGTTGATCCCTACCCCTAAATCGAGCATTCCTCTAGCTTTTTGTCCATCCCCAAGATTTATAGTGATGCAAAAACTCCCTGGGTTGCCCAATTTTGGTTGTAGTGGTTGATGGTAAATTGCACACACTTCTTTTGACAACATTATTCCTCTAGCTTCCTTTCTTGTGACGTTAATTCTTTGAATAATTTCACGTATCCCGGCACTGCCTTGATTATATCAAATAATGGTAAGTTAACATTCACGTTCTTTAACATATTGTAGAATTCCATTAATTTCTTTCTCATTCGCTGGCCTTAGTCGGTTTGGAAATGGTATCGAGTCTCGAATGACTCGTTGTTGTTTTAGAACGATTAAATTCTCCTGTGTATCAGTTTCGTCCGATCGGATACCCTCTATTGTCCAATCGGATATAATTTTATGTCCACCAGCCCGATCAGATTGTTGCTCAGTCCAGTCGGATAAAACTTCTTTTCCTCTGGTCCGATCGGAAATTTGCTCTGTCCAATCGGATAAAACTTTTTGTCCATCATTCCGATCAGATTTTTGGCCCATAAAGTCGAATTCCTTAGCTGATTTTCCCTTCGAAATACGTTCATCATCATGATTCTCTCCTTCCGTAACTCCGATTCCGTTATTAACTTTCTTCCTCCTCGAAGCACATGTACGGAGATTGATTGCTTGGGTTGACTAGGGAGATTTGTCGGGTCGGCTCTGAGTTTCACCATGGATGCGGTAAGTTGCCCTATCATGATCTCCAACTTATCCATTTATTTCTTCGTTCGACTATTTTCCTCGATGGTTCGAAGGGTCCCTTCCCTATTGCATAGCGTTTACATCTCTATCCTTTGCCTCCAAAGTCGTAATTCTTCTTCAGAATCTCGGGGAAGTGGATCTTGTTTTTGTTGTGGTTGCCCTTGACTTTGCGGAAAACGTTGTTGATAACCACATTGCCCCTTGTTCTGATAGAAGTTGTAATTGCTCGGTTCTCCTTGACTTTTGTTTTGTGGTGTTGGTGGAAAGTATTGAGGATCCGTTTGCTTGGGCGTTGGTGTGTAATTTGGACTTCCCAGCCCGTACTTGAGGTTCGGATGGTCTCGGATAGTTGGATGGTACGAGTTGAAGGTTTTAGTGAACTTTTGTCCAAAATTTTTGTTGGATTGGAACTCTTGCACGGCGTTCACCTCTTCATCATCGTCTTCATCAAATGTCGCTTCACACATATTGGCCCCAAGTCAAAATGCTCCACAAATTCTAAATTTCGTGTGATGGTTGCGTCATTTCTTTCTCTCGCTTCATCATCCCTGCCAACATTGCAACTTGTTTTGTAAGTTCTTCAAGTTTGCTACTCTCCCCTTTAGATACCGATACCTCGTTTACTCTAAGTTTTCTCAGTCTCAAACTTGTCTGCCTCGATTTTTCACCCAAAAGCCTGAACAAATCTCATGCCTCCACCGCGGTTAATTCTCCAAAGTCACTGGCCTTGTTCTCAACTTGTTGCTTGAAGTTCGGCAACAATCCTTCGTGGAAATAGTTGTTCACCATTTCGGGACTATTGTTGTTGTGCGGGCATGCATGTAGGAGTTGATAGACGAGGAATGGTACGATAATTGATGGTTTATTTCCTATGTTTTTATGCGCTTAATATTCTCATATATGTTTATTTCTCGCATATTCATTATTACGAGTGGAGGAGCACCAATTGTATATTTCTTCTTTATTTTGCAGTATTTGGTGCTATATTAAGTAAATGATGTTCCACAAGGAAGTTGAGAGACGAGGATCAACGAAACGGCGAGGAAAACCCAAGAATCAAGAAGTGCGTCGATGACTTGCGTCGACGCCGGAGGTGGCATGCGTCGGTCAACGCCCTGGCCGAGAAATTGCTTGTAGTCACGTCGATTGGGCTCGCATCAATCGACGCTCAGTTGATGAGAAGCTGCAGTAGCATCGATTCAAGGTGCGTCGGTCGACGCTCAGTCGATGGGAACTCTCTATTGCGACGATTGGAGGTGCGTCGGTCGACACACATTCGGGACGATGCGAGCGGGTGATGCGCGTGACGCCGAGGGCTAGCATGCGTCGGTCGATGCCATGTCGATGCCGACGCGGCTGGGCTATTTTTGGAAGAATCTTGTGTGGCAAGAAATAGGAATCATATATAAACTCATCCTAAATCCGTCCAAAACATATATTAACACAATCCTAGGGTTCCAAGGCTTGAAGAGGGGATCCCAAATCACCCAATAAACAAGAGCTTGAAGATCCAAGACCAAAAATCCAAGATCTAAGCTTTCTCATCTCTTTTCTATCTTAGAACTATGTTTTATTTCTTTATTTTCCTATTATTCTACGAAATCATGATTGAGTAGATTGTTTTATCTAGTTCTAGGGATGTTGAAACCCTCGTGAAACTATGTTTTAATTAATTTATGCAATATTATCTTTCGTTCTTCATATGCGGTTGCTTGTGTTGTTCTATTATCAATTTATGATTGCTTAATTCTTAATTTGGTTTGATCACCTAGATTAGGGATTGGTTATCTATAGCTAGAAATATGATTTCTTCCCGTGTAATTCTCGTAATTACTATTTCTCTGAAGCAACTAACGATTACGCATTGTTAGGAACAACACAACATAGGTTGAATAAACCAAGCTTATGTGTTTATTACTTAGATTAACCTATTTGCCTGATTATTAATGCTCTTGTTGGGTTGAATCTAGAGAGCTTATTCTAGGTTATTCAATAATTAGAATCAATTAAAGAGCTTATTTTAATTAAGTAAACGGTAAGGGCAAATTCGAGTAGCAGAGCTTATTGTTACTTAGGGTTTTTAGTCGCATATGATGAATGGATTATGATATTGTGGTTGGATAGATGAGTGGAACGAGGATGGAAACGGAACTGGGACTGGAAGCTTTATTAATTTGTTTCGTTATAAATTGCTTTCTTTTATTGTTCAGTTTTCTTAGATTAGTTCACAATTTCTACCCTAATTGTTTGTTTAAATAAAATACGAATTGTCACAATCTAAACTATACTCCTCGTGGGATCGACCCTTACTTATCGCTACTACTAGTTGGTAGAGGGAAGTTGAGGAAAAATAAATATTTAAGTTGAGGAATAATTAGACACTGGTTTGTTGCAAGCTCAGTTGGATGAGTTGAAGTCCACTATCATTAAGAGGGCTACGGTTTGACCATGCAGATTGTGCCATACATTCGATCATGTCAACGATGATTTTCCAACACTACAAGCCAATCTTGAAACAAACGCCTATGGAGTGAGGCCTAAAAGATGGCAAGAGGGGAACTAAGATCCTTACGAGCCAAGGTGGGGGGACTATTTTGCCCAAAAATATGATACTGCCTTCAAACTGATGTGCCTTCACGACCTGCACACAAACACATGTTAGAAAGGACCACCGGTGGTTTTCCGGAGGAAACATCTCCGATGCTTAAGTCAGAAAGCGTATGAGGTGTTTTTCAGGAAGCAAAGAAGGAATGCACAAAAGAATGACGTACCTATCTCAGCCTTGGGGCTGAGAAATTTATAGTTTTTCCAGTGGGAACCCCAGCCGGGATCGTAGGGGCACAACCCACGAATCAGGGGCCGTTTGCATAACCAATTCTGACAAGTGGTCCCACTTGTCTCCTCCCAGGGGTTTAAGGAATCAGGTCTTCCTTAATCCTGCTCTTCCCTTACATTTATCTCCCAGCTCAAGGAGTCTGTCCTGGTTTAACCCTATTTTCTGAGAGTATCCCACTTGTCCCCTCAGAAGAGTTCTGGAGACCAGCTCTATTTCAGACTGACTTTCTTATCTTTTGGCAATTGTTCCATCAGGGACTCAGCCCAAATCAAGCTTATCCTGATCTATTCCAGAAGCAAATACCAGACCTTTCTCCAGGGGTGAGCTAGTTAGGGAGCTACCAGTTTCCACAATCCAGGTCTGGCTATGATCCCCAATTTTTCTATCAGTAACCCTGAATTAGATCTACCCCAATCCAGGTCTGATCATTTACGCCACATCAACTCCTCCCCCCGAAATAGTCGGGGTAGAGCTGTACAATTTTCAGAGCTTTTCCAAGGGCAAACGTGGCCCCATCCTTTATTGTTTCTCGTACCAATGTGAATCCCAAGAAATCCGTCTGGCGATTAGGCCTAATCATTGGGTTTAGTGGTTTCGGTCCACATTCCCAAACGTTTACCCTTCCTTCATGCCTCTTCAAGTACTGACAAGTCAGCGGCGCATGACCTACCCTGGGACGACTGGCGTTCCAGCTCACCATCCAGGGTACTGTCCATCTGTTTGCATTAAATGCGAGGATCCCATCAAATCCCGCTTTCCTCGATTTTCATTTTTTTGAAATTTATCCGCTTTGCCTTGTATTCCCGATGGCCTTCCTATTTCCTCACTTTTTACGATTTGCTTTCATAGAAACTTTTGAATTTTTTCTCTCTCTTCTTTTTTTTCTCTCTAGCACCTCCGACGAAATCTTTCTGACTCGATTTCCTTCTCGCCCAGCTTCCCCGATCATCTTCATAGAACAGGTACTTCCCCTGCTTCCTTATACCCCTTTTTTTATATTATGTCCTCTTTTCCCCATTCTAATTCCTCCATGGAGGGCTCATCGGAGCATCTGGCAAATTCCACCTCCTCCATAGATTTGACACTTTCAGATCTGCCTCCGCCGGCTCCTCCGGTGGAGGCTCCGCTGGCTATCCCTTACCTTCTTCATGATAACATAATATCCATAGTGAGTAACTAGACTCTCAGAGATATTCGCGCCACCTTCCATATCTCCGAGGAGTTTGTTTTTACCAGTCCGGCGCCTGAAGAGATGGCCTCATCGCCTCCTCTCCACCACCTGACTTTCTATGTGGATCAATCCCACGCCGGCCTCAGTATACCGGTTCACCCCTTTATCCTAGCCGTCTCCCGGATGTACCAAATTCCGGTACATCAATTTTTGCCTAAAGCCTTCCGGGTCATGGCCGGCTTCCACTTAGCGGCCCAATATTCCGGGATTACCCCCATGGCCTAGCTCTTTTATTCCTTGTTCCAAGGCAAGAGTTCTTCTGGATTTTTCTATCTATCTGCCAGATCTGACGTTCACTTCCTTACTGGTCTTCCCACTTCTCACAACGCTTGGAAGAAGAAATTCTTCTTCGTCCAGTGCTTAGGAAGTTGGGGCTTCTCCACCACTTCTATCACCCTCCTAACCCCACACGCACCTCTTTCTCGTGGAGACTGACCCCCACACATAGTCAGGAAAATTTATATCCTTAATCAAAACATTCTTGACTTAACCCAGGTCCTTAAATCTGACCTTTCGAATTTTTTTAATACCCAACGAGAGAATGGTCCTCTGCCTTCCGATATTGGTATATTTCCAGGCTCGACCCCACACCCCCCTCTCTCTTTTCTTCTCTTTTTTTTTTTAATTATTGCTCATTATCTCATACCCTATTCTCTCTCCTTTTCTTCCTTCCAATAGGGATGATGCAAGCACGCATGCCTGCGAAGAAGAAGAAGAAAACAGCGGGTGGCGGCCAGAAAAGCCCTTTAGGTGAAGCTGCCAGAGCTTCTGCTTCTCCCCCCACGGAAGCAACCACAACTACTCGCCCCGTCAACCAGCTTACAGCAGAAGCCAGGGCTTCACGAGCGCAGTCGATACCTCCGTTAGCAGCACGGGAAATCCCCGAACAAGTTAGGGGTATCTTGCCTGAGTTTGCTGCCCGGGCATCGACCAACCCGAAAGAGATGAGCTCTGGGGACGAGCAGCAATTACAAACCCGGAAGCGCCAGTGCACTGAGACCAGATCTGTCCCGGAGACTACTCCACTAGTGCCCCCATATCCCAATCAGTCCCTCTTTTTCAGGTCTGCTTTGAATTTCCCTGGGGAGGTGGCAACACAGTTAATGATGGGGCTAGCTCCTACTGCTGACCGTTGCAATGTGGACAAAATGTCCGATCCTGAGGTTATTGAATCTTACTGTATGGCAGAGGCGCAGTTAAGAACTTATTTGTTATGTCTTTAGTCTCCACAAGTTTCCCACTCATCTTTTTCCCATTCCGGGCCGTGGTATGGAGGCCATCTTTGCTAGCTCGGGCCAGAGGCCCTATCCTTCAAGCTGACCTGATCAAGGAGCACGAAGCCCTGAAAGAGAAGGTGAAACACCTAGTCTCCAGGGCCCAAGAGAGTCACACAGCTGCTCAAGAAGCGAAGGCTAAGCTGCAGGCTTCTGAGGTGGAGGTAGAGTTGTTGAAGGCCGAGCTAGCGAAGGCACGATCAGAGCTTCATTACGCCAAGGAATCAGAGGGCAAGCAACAAGCTCTGGCTCTTATTCGAGAGCAAGAGCTCAAAGATAAGGTCCGGCAAGTTTGGGCCCAAGGTGAAGTTTATGGGGAAAATAGAGGCCGTACAGAGGGGCGAGCGGAGGGTCAACTAGAATTCCTCAACTCAGAGGAAAGATTACGCTTGATACAATTAACCAGGGAAACCACTCGCCGAGCCTTCCTTGGATCGATCGAGCTGTACGACATCTTAGTCCCTGAGGCCGAGGTATATTATAATCTTGGCCTGGATGCTCAGGATAAGTGGGTAAGCGAAAATACTTCCCTTCCCTTCGACCGCTCTGCCCCTCTTGAGACCCCTCCTGAACCCACAGGATTCTGCCACGTCGCTGAGGATGACCGTCTACACCAGGCAGATGCTGCAACTTTTGCCAACCATGTACGCCAGGTGTTTTGTTCTTCCTCCTCCAGCTCTTCTCCTCTCCCCGAACAGTCGTTGGCCATAGTGGCGGCATTAGCTTTCAATTCTCCAACCTTCGCCAATTTGGGAGAACTACAAGTTGCTGCTCAGTTTGAAAAGGACTTTGGTGAAGTATCCCGAGCTGAGGACCCGTTCGAGGAAGAGCTGGCGGTAGAGGATTATGGAGCATAGTTTAGGATGTTTTGTCCTTCCAGGCCTTTGTAATGTTTATCTTATTGACAGATATGTATGCTAGCCTGTGTGGCTGACCTGTCTTACTTTATTTGTCAGCTTGTTCTGAACAATTTCCATTTTTATAATAATGATATTTTGTCTTGTAGCAACGTTTGTTATTCTAGGGTTTCCTTATTTTCCGGAAACCCTAGTACTATTTTATTCTCCAACGCGTGCTTGATATCCCATATATATACATGTATGAATCATTTTCTTCAATCATTAGAAACGGCTTCCTCCCCTCTTCTCGAAAAACTTGACATAATGAAGCGAAAAGACATTTCCTTGGTCGTCAAAAATTTTAAGCTTTCCGACTGACTGACCACACTTAAGAAAAGATTGGCTATATTTACCGTATTTTGGAGAGGAAGAGACATAAAAAATAACACTACAAAAGGGAGTTGGTCGAGCTACGTCAGGTCAATCACCAGCTACAGGAAGAGAAAACTGATCTGATGGAGTCGGTGGCCCATTTGACCATTACTGCCGGCGAGGCACATGCTCTTTCCGAGTGTGCTAACAAGTACCCCCAGCATTTTCATAAGACAGAGCGTGAGTTATGGCGAGTTCGCTGAGCTATGGCTTCGGATCGGAGGGCTCCCCATGGATGAACACTGTCTTTGTCTCTTTTTGTTTCCTGCATTCTGTAATCAAAACTGCCCACCTTCGCAGAAGGTGTGTGCAGTCTGCTTTTTGTTTTTTCAAGAACTTAATGAATGAAATATTTTCTTGACGTAATATTAGTTTGAATTTATGCTCCTCTAGTTATGAAAAGTAAGGTTTTTCAATGGCAACCAATTCTGGTTTCTCACCTGTCGTATGCAATTTCTCATTTGCCCGAATGCCATGATAAATATAAGGGCTTAAAAATTTTCCTTTTCGATCGATTCTTTTATTCAAATCATGCGAATTGTGTTCTTCAATGGCTAGCCAATCCTGGTTCATTAGACTTACTCTCTAAGGCCTCCGCCTTTAGTCAGGTCTTGCATAAGGCTGATCAACCAAAGCAAGCATTTCACGAGCTTTGGGCTGACAATTGGGTCAGGCATTAATGTGAGTCTGCATACTTAGCCAACCCTGGCATACCTGTTTAGACAAGTAAGAATATTTAAACTGACAAACAGGTCAGGAAATTAGGGCATCCGCCCTTAGCCAATCCTGTCTTAAACCGACAATCAGGTCAGGAAATTGGGGCATTCGCCCTTAGCCAATCCTAGCTTAAACTGACAATCAGGTCAGGAAATTGGGGCATCCGCCCTTAGCCAATCCTGTCCTGGCTTAAAACTGGACAATCGGGTCAGGAAAATGGGGCATCCGTCCTTAGCCAATCCTGGCTTTAAAACTGGGACAATCAGGTCAGGAAAATGGGGCATCCGCCTTTAGCCCTGGCTTAAACTGACAATCAGGTCAGGAAATTGGGGCATCCGCCCTTAATCAATCCTGGCTTAAACCGACAATCAGGTCAGGAAAAATCATGGGCAGCCGCCCTTAGCCAATCCTGGCTTAAACTTACAATCAGGTCAGGAAAAATCATGGGCAGCCGCCCTTAGCCAACCCTGGCTTAAACTGACAATCAGGTCAGGAAAAATCATGGGCAGCTGCCCTTAGCCAATCCTGGCTTAAACTAACAATCAGGTCAAGATAAATCATGGGAAGCCGCCCTTAGCCAATCCTGGCTTTTACGAAGACACATATAGTTTGGATAACGAGAATAAACCTGCATTTATCATATAACAAAACCTTTGTGAGATTACATTTTATGCATAAAATTTCTTTAAATTTGCTATGTTCCAAGCACGAGGAATTTCAACTCCACCGAGTTCTTCCAATTTATAAGCTCCTCCTGTTAAGACCTTGGTGACTCGGAGAGGTCCTTGCCACGCAGCATCCAACTTTCCTTTTGTTTTTCCCTATTCAGCCCTTCTCAATACCAGATCTCCAACCTGGAAATGCCTCTTGACCACGGACTTATCGTACGTTGCTTTTATTCTTCCCTTGATGTGCTCCATTCTGACAGTAGCTTTCTCCCTCTTCTCCTCAATCAAGTCCAGAGCATCCTGAATTAATAGCTTATTTTGGTCTTCTATGAACGTCTGGACCCGATGAGTTTCCATACTAATCTCGGCGGGGACCACAGCTTCCATTCTATAAACCAGACTAAACGGCGTTTCCCTTGTGCTCTCCTTGGGATTAGTTCTATACGCCCATAGAGTAGAATTTAACTCGTCAACCCACCTACCTCCGGACTTCTCCAAACGTGTCTTGATCCCCTGCACCAGTATGCAGTTGGTCACCTCAACTTGACCGTTGGCCTGAGGATGGTAGACAGACGTGAAATGCTGATCAATTTTCATTTTCACACACTAGGCTTTAATTCTGGCACCCATGAACTAGGTCCCATTGTCCGAAACCAAAATCCAAGGAATGCCAAATCTGCACACAACATTTTTCCATAAGAATTTCATAACCGCATCCTCTGTGATCTTTGCCAAAGCCTAGGCCTCCACCCGTTTACTAAAATAGTCAATGGCCACTATTAAGAACTTCTTCTGAGCAGGAGCTGTGGGGAAAAGGCCGACCAAGTCAATTCCCCATTTAGCGAACGGGCAAGGAGAGATCATCGTCATGAGCTCTTCCGCAGTCTTGTGTATCAAGGATGAATTTTTATGACACTTTTCGCAAATACGCACAAAATCCTCCACTTCTTTTCTCAATTGTGGCCAGAAATATCCTGCACGCAAGATCTTGCTGTAGAGGGCTCTTGCACCCATATGGTTGCCACAACATCCCTCGTGGACTTCCTTGAGAACATGAGTTCCTTCTTCTCGACTTAGGCATCTCAAGAGGGGCTGCCCAAACCCTTTCCAAAATAGCTCTCCCTTAATCAAGCAAAAACAGGCAGCCCTGGTTTTGACCTTTACCAATTCTCTCTTGTCTTCTAGCAGTGCTCCTTTTTCCAGATACGCGCTGATAGGATAACGACAATCCTCTTTTTCATTATTGAATAGACCTGGTCTGTGCCAAATTCCGTATCCACCCTTAAGCCAGGATCGATCATGTCACCGATGATCCCACCTTGGAGTTTGGTGATTCAAGATTGAATGATTATTTGGAAGAGTTGTGTGAGGAGATGGAGATTGAGGATTTGGTTGAGATCGCCTCTTTTTGCGATTGATTATGAAGTTTTGGGTAATAGTGTACGGGTGTTTCCATTGGAGGTTCCGTGTGAGGATATTGGCGACTCAGGCTTATTTGCTCTTTGTGGAGATGTTGGAGTTGTGTTACCGGATTCGAAAGAGGTTGTGATTGTTGAGCCACATTATGTTCTACCTGATGCTTTGATCAATCTTAATGTTGAGGCGGTAGAAGAGGAAATCGAGAAGGATTTTGGGACGGTCGATGATATTCCTTCCGTTCGACCGATTTCCTAGTCACTCCAGTGACCGAGCATTGTCCCACACTCCGGCTGACTTTCGATCTCTTTTTGGTCATGGATTACTCACGTTTTCGACCTCTAAATCCGGGTGAAGTATTTATTTCTCTCATCATGGGACCTGCTCTTCGTGCCCACCTTAGTGATCTTCATCACCCGCTTTTGCTCTTATAGAACACTAAGGCGTGGCACGATCGTCATTTATTTTCGGATCCTGGATAATATCACTTTTGTAAGTCGTCAAGCAAAAGACGTTAAAATCTGCATTTCTTGGGAGGAAACCCAAGGTATCATTTTTTTAGCTTAATTTAAAACTTTCTCATTTTTGTGCATATTTTTGTTCATGCTTAAATGGAGTTGGACAGTTGTGGTAATGTGTTGAGTTGTGCAGCAAGAGTGTGGACAATGATGCTTTTCTAGGATATCCGATCAGATGAGAGAAAGTGACCGGTCGGACAAAACACACTGGACTACTGTCCGACCGAATGAATGATTGTCTGACCGGATAAAGCTGCGAAATTACCGTCGCCCCATTTGCAGATTTCCATCTTTCACTCGGTACGGAATGGAGATTTAGGCGGGTCCGAGCCCCAGTATTGTATCACTTTCTATCCCAACTCTCGTTTTTCATTTTTAGTGATTTGTTTGATTTTTCTGTTATGTGTTTTGTGCTTTTGTGTTTGTTTAACCATTCGACTAACTATTCGCATGATAACTGATTCGACGTTTTCCTTTTTCCTTGTATTGATATGTATGATAGCAATGCAGACATTATGCATGCGTAGTCATTTTGGTCAAATGGTTTTGTTTGAGTCTTTCTTTGTGACGACGTACGAATCAACCAATTTTTTATGTCAACGTATGTTGAAATCATTCCCATGCTTATTTGTGTTTGTATTGGCTTGCCTGTCAAAATCATGTATTGCGTGATCTATCGTTGGAGACTTTTTAGCTTGGTTAGTGCAAAATTTTCCAAAACCTACTCATATATAATTATTTAAAACAACACTTAGTCGTTGACAATTTTGTGAAGCTTTAAAAACTTGATCACCTTGCTTTCAAAGTTTGAATAAAACCCTAGTAAGAAGCATCGTGTGTTTATCAACATTTCATGCTGAGATTCGATAAGTGTTTTGAGAAGTCTCTAAAATCGCATGTGTACATTTGGTTTTGGAAATGACGATAGGCACATATAAAACCTGATTCCGGCCATATTCAAAAAAACAAACCTTTATAAATTCCTAATGAGTTTGAGCCTTTATTCCGTCTCTTTGTAGCCATGAGCATAATTGTAGCTCTTATTTTGTTTATGTTTGTGAGATGAGAGTTTTATTTATCATTGGTTTAATGAGATATGACAATTGCAGGGTGGAAATTAGTGGGACACTATTATAAGAAAAAGAAGAAGAAAAAAAGAAATATATAAAAAAAAGAAAAAGAGTTTAGTAAAGAATAAGGCATATTTATAAAGGCAAACGAGTATAGAAAGAACTAACACTCTTGTTCCTCAAGATCGGGCGAGTTTATTCCGTTTTGGGTGAGAAATAGCCTTAGTTATAAGCGTTACAAACTCTGGATTTTGTCTGGCAGAAATAGCCTTAGTTATAGCCTTAGTTACCCAGTGTCAGAACTTGTCTGGCAGAAAGATCCATCCGATCGAATTGGGAGACCATCCGATCGGATATAAGCGTTACAAACTCGGATTTTGTGGAGATTTTCAGTTGCGGAAGGGGTATTGAAAGGCTACAAAAGGCCAACAACTCAACCACATTAAGACACCATACACAACCCATCCATAGACCAATAATCCCTCGCCCGGTTTGTGACAAACCGGGTCAAGAAGACAATCTCGAACCTCTTTGGGATGACAACCCATGAGTGTTCTTGAATCGTTTTTCATTTCATCTTTTTTTTCCATATCAAAACCTTAGTTTCCATCTTTCTTAAATCGTTTAGAATCATCGATTGGGATCGTCGAGAGTTTGATCTACGAGTTGGGATTGACAACCCTAACTCGCAGACTAAGTGCTAAGTGTTCGACGAAATGTCAATCGATCGTGGAGATGATTATAAGGCCCTCGACCCCCGTTTTATTAATATTTTAAAAGTTGAATTACATAATTAAAGCTTCTATTTACTTTAGTTAAGTTCTTACATGGAGATTGACGCTCTCCTTGCAAGAATAGTTTTAAATCGCTAGTAGCATAAATCTTATATCTTCGTTTTAGTTATTACAATTCTCATACCAAAACCCTTTTGTCCGCGTGTTTAGCATAACTTTTTATTATTTTCTCGTTTGAAAAAACAAACACAAAAACTACTTCCGATTATCCTTCCTCGAGAGATTCGACTGGAGTGAACTTGCCAGTCTACAAGTGACCCCATTCTCTTGCGGGCGAACTTAAACCTTTTAAAAGTAGACGCGCACTGCTTAACTGGATTTTCATTTTCTAAGGAACACAAAAGTTCGGCTTAGTGTTCTCGGATGAACTTCATCGAATCCTCGCCCAGAAGCCCACGAAAAATTGGGAGTTGTTATATGTAGAAATCATCAAGATCGTAATATCGCATCTTTGAGCTTAATGGAATAGACGGTCGATATCCACGCCAATTAAATGGAGGTGCACCGTTGTCATACGATGGATATCCTCGATCGTGAGACATTTTTTATTATTTTTTTTAGTTTAAAAAAAATAATTATTTTTTTAATAAAATTTTAAAATTAAATTTTTTTTTTATTTTTAATTTTAAAATAAATTTTTGAAAAAATTTTCTTCAATTAATTTTTTTTTGTTTTTTATTTATTTATTTTTATTTTTTTTTAATAAAAAAAACAGTTTGATGAATCGTGAGTTTTGGTTGTCGACGTACCTTGCAAACACAACACTCAACGCATAAGATTAAAAGTATCGGTGGAAAATAATAAAAATGAATAAAACAAAAAAAATCACAAATAAATGCTTAAGATAAACGAAACAAAATAGAAAAACAAATAAGTTCACGAAGAGCAAACACAAAAATCACAACCTTTAGTTTTCCCCGGCAACGGCGCCAAAATTTTGAACCGAACTTTTCCGCACCTATTTTTATTTTAAGTTGTCAATTTTAAAAAGTTCACCTGCAAGAGAACGGGGTAACTGATAGGTGGGTAAGTTGACTCGTGTCGATCTCATAGGAAAACAAGATTCGAAAGTTTGTCTTGTGTTTGTTTCTCACGAATAAGAAATAAAAATAAAAACCTAATCTAAACACATAAAGTCAAGATGTTGATTTGAAACGAAGAACTATAAAATCAAGGTTTTGAAAAGATTTAGGAAAACGAGGGTTCTAGAGCTTCGATTTGTCTCCACGACCAATTGGGATAACCCAATTGATGGTTCACAATGAATTTAGGCTCTAGACCCATAAGATCTAGCAAACAATTATCCACAATCTCATCATCACAAACCCAACACAATCATCAACATACTCAAGATCCATACAATTCATCATACAAGTTGGGGGGTTTTGTTTGTTTGAAGACCAATAATTATAATTTAAACTAGCAAAGTAAGAAACTAAAAGCATAAAAAATTAATTAAACTAATTAAATGAAAGGAATTGAAAACTTACTAATTAATCGAAGAAGATAGAAGCGTTCCAAGCAAAGAAATCCACGAACTAAGATTAATCTAATCTATCTAAGAACTAATCTATTAATATAAATCTAGAAATTTAAAACTAAGAATATGGAAAAGTATCAAGAGAATTGAAGCAATCCTAGGGCTTGGAAAACCCTAGGAATAGCCTAAAAACGTCCAACTATGGTTTGAATACGTATGCTAAGGTATATATAGGTTTACAAAGACTTGGAGCACAAGAAACTTCCCAAAAATAGGATTCAGGGCACTTAGCAGCATGCCTAGCGGTTGTGGTTACTGCTAAGTGTCTCTACTGCGCAGTCAACACTAGGTAAACAAGTGTCCATCAGCAAACCCAGTGTCATCTTTAATAATTCAAATCGAGACCCATTTTCGATGAAACTCCACTCGTAGACCCATCCTTGATTATGTCCAAACCAAAAATCTTCAAAATACCTAAAATAAATTAATTATAAATAAAATAATATAAAATAAGTTGGAGATAAGAAAATAAAAAAATATGATCAATCTATCCAACTTACACCGAAATCAACAATAAAAACGAACTAAAATACTAACTAAAATCAAGAAAAATTCGTGTTAATCATCTTCTTCTTCCTCTTCCTCGATTAGTTTATCCCTCTCCACAACGCGGTCCATGACCATTTTCGATGAACACAATCACCCTCTCTCCGGCGACGACTGGGACAACATCGTTTCTACCATTAGCGATCGAACTCTAAGAGAGATAAGGTCCAAGTTCTCGATTTCTGATGAATTTTCTTTCACCAACCCTGACTCCGGCGAAAGAGTGTCCCGGCCTCCACCAGATCATCTAACAACTTTTATCGATCAATTCTAGGTGGGGTTAAGCCTCCCCATTCATCCTTTCATCATAGTCGTATCCCATAAGTACCGGATTCCGGTACATCAGTTTTTGCCTGATGACTTTAGGATAAGGATAGGGTTTCATTTAGCGGCATAATTTTCTTTAGTTATACCCACATCCCATCTATTATATTCCCTTTTTCAGGCCAAGAGCTCATCCTATGGATTTTTCTGTCTATCATCTCGAACATGTATCCGGTTCCCAATCAGGTGTCCTTCCTCTAACAAGGCCTAGAGGAAAAAAGATTTCTTTATTCATTGCTCGGGTGACTGGGGTTTCCCCTTAATATTCATAAGTATCCTGCCAGCTCGGGCTCATTTGTCCCAAGGAGATCGAGCTTCTTCTTTGGAAAACACCATCCACTTACTAAATCAAAGTTTCTTTCACCTAACTAAACTCCTTCTTCTATCCTGAGCTTCTTCACTTCTCGGGAGGAGACGGGCCCGTTGCCCCCTGAGATCAGTATACTTAAGGAGCTAACCAGCTCTGCCTCTCTTTATCATTTTTATTATTTTTATTTTTTTTTGTTTAAGGGTTTTATGTCATCTTAGTATTCCTATTATTAACTCTCCTAGTAAATTCCCTTGCAGTCACCATGATGAAGAAAAAAATGGCAGCGCGTCTACAAGGATCTACACCTAGCGCTGCAAAGAGCCCTCTAGAAGAGTCGACTAGAGCTGGAGGATCTACCAAGACGGAAGTCTCGGTCAGGCTAGAGGGGGTATCCAAGCCAAAGAAACCAATCCGCCCTAACATCGATCTATCCATCCATTCTAACTCGAAGGATGAGTATGCGCTTGCCACACGCAAGTGCGCTCGCATTGGGAAGGGGACTGTCCCTTCGGGATCCAAGGTGGTCACCCCCAACCAGAGATTTTCAAAAACCCGTCCATGCTGGAAGGCCCTGGAGATGTGGCGGTACATTTCGTTCGAAGGACTCTGTCGATCGCCGTGTCTTGGACAAGTGAACATATCACGTGCTTGTAGTGACTTTTTGCCAGGACGAGGCTAAGGTCATCATTTGATCTTCTTACTATCCTTCTGCTTATTAATTACTATTATACTTAAATCCTTGCTTTTCTTCTCTTTCCCTTTTTCCTCCTTTTTCTTTTAGTCGTCTGTCAAAGATGGCCATATTGGTAGCGTGGGATCAAGGTTCTTTGATGAATGCCAACCTGGCCAAAGATCATGCGGCCCTGAAAGAGAGAGTACAAAGATTGATATCCCGCCTAAAGGAAAGGGGTGAGGATTTGAAAGGATTTGAAAGCTGCCCAGACCGAGATGCAGGAAGCTCTGGAATTGGAAGAAAGAACTAGAGCTGGATTAGCCTCTATTCCCTTTTTCGTGGCCACATAACCCAGGAACTTTCCAGCTCTTACCAAAAATGCACATTTCTTGGGGTTTAGTTTCATCCCATATCTCCTCAATCTATCAAAAGTCTCCCTAAGGTCGTCCACATGCGAGGTTGCCTTAGCACTTTTGACCAGCATGTCATCCACATACACCTCCATGTTTCTCCCGAGTTGAGCTTTAAACATCTTGTCTACTAGCCGTTGGTATGTGCTCCTGAATTTTTGAGGCCGAACGGTATGACCACATAGCAGTATATTCCTTTTGAGATTATAAAACTGACCCATTTCTAATCCTCCTCGGCCAGCCTGATTTGATGATATCCATGCAAAGCATCTATCATGCTGAGTAATTCACAACCTGAGGTGGAATCCACGAGCTGATCTATCCTCAGCAATGTGTAATGATCTTTAGGGCAGGCACGATTAAGGTCTCTAAAATCGTTGCACATTTGCCAGTCCTCTTCCGTTTTTGGCACGAGCACTACATTACAAAGCCATTCTGGAAAATGTATTTCCTAGATGTGTTTCGCTCGCAATAAATTTTCTACCTCCGCTTCAATAATGGCCTCTTTTTTAGGGCCAAAGTTTCGTTTCCTTTGTTTCACCAGCCTTGCTATAGAGCTGATGTTGAGATGATGCTCTGCTACTTCTGGGTCAATCCCTACCAAATCCTGGGGAGACCAGGCAAAGACATCAACATTATTTCTCAATAACATGACCAGTTCCACCAAAACTTGCGGGCTTAAGGTCGTTCCCACCATCAGGACTCAACTATCGTCTCCTGGGTTCACCTCTACTGCCATTAGATTCTCGTCATGTTGAGCCAATCTGGCATTGCCTCCTCCATTATTTCCCGTTTACCCCGTCTTTCTTCCTCACTGCGCCGAACACTCTCCACATATGTTTGACGTGATGCGTATTATCACCTCGAACCACTCCAACTCCATCCTTAGCAGGGAACTTCAATTTCATGTGATAGACATAAATTACTGCTTGGAATTGGCTTCAAAATGGTCGTCATATCATAGCGTTATATGAAGACGGTGCGTCCACTACCAAAAAGTGTGATTTGCATCTTTTTGTACATATTTTCATTTTCGTTTTTGTTTCACGTTGCGTGTTTTTCGCTTGCTTTTTGTTGCTTTAGGAGTCGGGTTGGCCATTTTTCATATTTCTAGATTTTCTTAGTTTTTGTACGTTGTTGTGCATAGTGACCATGCGGCGTTACGATATCTTTTCAACAAGGCTCAAGCGAAGCCTAGGCTCATCCGATGGATACTCTTGCTTCAAGAGTTCGATGTGGAGATCAAGGACCGGAAGGGGTGCGAGAACGTTGTAGCCGATCATCTCTCTCGCCTAGAGGCCCCAACCGGAGAAAAGGAGCTAATTGGAGAGAATCTTGCGCATGAGAACTTATTTGTCGTTTCTGCCGCACCGTG